>JASAMX010034881.1:0-24849 GCA_030248175.1 Microlaimidae sp. YZB2_3 | reverse complement strand
GAGTATGTTTTTTTAATTGTCATTTCATCAGTTTTTAAAAAAATGCAACAGTGCTGTGTAATTAGTTCAACGTATAAATAAATCATTATTATATAGTAAAAATTTTTTATGAAAAAAAAAGTTGGCAGGAATGATGTAACCAATTATTATTAAGTTGCGTCAGGTGTTTTCCTACACGCGATATTTTCTTAAAAAACAAGTGGTTACTTTGCTACCCCTGCTGTTTTTAATATAATAAATTATCATTATTTAGTCCACATCTTTTATGTATAAACTCACGCCTGGGAGAAATCAAATCGCCTTTTTTCCTATTCAGAATTTTAGAACATTTCAAGCCTAATTACTTTAGCCTAATTACTCTCCTTTATAAAATAAAATTAAAGAAGTAAACTAACCTAATAAAGTATGGTAATAGCTAGATGACAAATGTTTATATTTCGATCCGTTGCCGAGATATAATGTTTTTGTTTTTAATATTATCAATAGAAAACCTTTTTTTCGTTAACATTATGTGAAAAACTTTGTTGACATTCTTCATTCTTAATTTATGGTTGATAAATTGACTTTTTGAATTAAGAGTCTTAGCTATGCAATAATATAAATTTTCAATAGTGATCGATTATTAATATGAATTTATTATTATGTTGTCAGCAATTTAAATTTTGAATTTAAAGACTGAAAAATGTGGCTACCTAAAAATTTATTGCGCGATTTTTAACCCTTTCCAAAGAGCTCATGTTTATTTCTAATCAATCAGTCACAATGATGAAATATCGGTTTTGAATAAGTATTTTCTAAAAGAGAATCTATTATTCATAAGAGGAATGGGGCAAGAATTTCAAAATTTATCCAAGTGCACAGTGAACGCCTTAATTCTTTTTGAAGATTTGTAGCGGTTTTGTGTGGTGCTGACTTAATCGCAGTCCAACCAAAGTAGTTATTGTGTTTTTTGATATCAGTAAAGCTTTTGACTCGGTTCCTCATCAGAGCTTGTTAAAATAGGGATGAATTTGGTGTGAGCCACTGTTTACTTAATTACATTAAATCTTATCTTTCTTGAAGAACGTTTAAAGTCAAGGTGGAAAATGTGCTGTCCAGAAAAAAAGCTGTTTCAAGTGGTGTTCCCCTGGCTTCAAAACTTGGGCCCTTACTTAATATAGCTTACAGTAATCTTTTAGGGTCTGTAAATCTATTTCCTAACTCAAAACTAATTATGTATGCCGACGATTTGTGTCTAATTAGGCAAATAGTAAGACCAAACGATGAAACGGCTCCTAACAACGACATTAATACAAAAAATCAATTTTTTGCTGAGCGGTATTTAACTGTCAGTACAACAAGAACAAAACACATTTTGGTCTTTTTGGGTAATCAGCGGCTCAATTTAAACACTCATGTTGTACTTGGTAACCACAATGTTGAAAGAGTTATAGAATACAGATGCTTGGGCCTCACTGTTGATGAAAGTTTGTCTTGAAGAAAGCATTCGAATATAAAAAGTGCCAATTTAAAAAAGCCACTGGGGTTTTAACTAAAATTTTTGGTAAAATTGTAAGCTCCAGTGTACTAAGAAATATTTTTTAGCACTGTGTTTCTATCATTAACCTATGGTCTGGCTGTGTAGTACCCATATTTTCAAAAAGACCGCTACATTTTGGATAGAGCTTGGCAATCAAGTTTAAGGATGATTTACAAAAAAATATAACTTTTCTTCGGATGAGCTTTAAAATTTAAGCAAAATTTCATCTGTTGGCCACACAGCAGCAAGTTTCCGTTCGCGTTTTTTGTACAATTATCACCACCTTATAATTTTTCATTCCTAACTTCTGATTAAAATGTGCGAAGATCTGGAAGATGATGAGAAGTAATGATTTTGAGTATCATTTACCCACCAGACATTTTACAAGAACTGATTCCTCAAGAAAATAGATAAATTTGTGGAATCAATTTCCAACTATTTTTTGCTTACAAACTAAAAACTTTTTTTAAAATGCAGAGTCATCTGAGGATTTTGTTGATAGTGACCCTCCTCCCAGCCAGGTGGGGGAAGTGAGGAAAACCTGGAATTGGGAGCAACCTCAACCCAAACCCCCCTCCCTTCAAAAAAGTGGAGCAGCAAATGAGCCAACTTATAGCCATAGTCGGAAATTACATAGCTATGTTTTCTGAAACCCAAACCTGGTTAAGGTCAAACAAAAACAACAGGTGGACAAGGAAATAAAGAGTAGCAAGCAAAAAACTCTGCCCACTCCTCTTTGCCCCAACCCCACTGTTGACCAATCCCAAAATTCTAAAACGGAACCACAGAAAAACAATAATCAATTTTTCACATGCGATCAAAATATGCAATGACCGTCTACCTCACAAGGAGGTAAAGTCCGCTATATGAAAATTGATTTCGCAAAAACACTGTTCTCCCCTTCCATTTAAAAGTTCTCCAGGGAAAAAAACTTCATAGATTTCAGAACCTGGCTGAAGGAGTTCAACTCAATAATGGATAGTGGAGGGTCACAATGGGAAGATAGGACACTGTACATAGGTCAACATTAGATGGTTTAGCTAAGAACGTATATGAGAACCTAGACTTTTATATTCGCGACGATTATAATTTAGTTTTGAAGCACTTGACAGATACCTTCAACAATATAGCTGGTTCCATAGCAGATCAACTCCACACAAGGGTTTTGACCTAAAAATGAATATGTTGAGCGATTCGCGCCACAAATCTGTAGGTTAGTTAACGCCGCTTATCCTGCAGTGTTAAGTGTCGCAACAGTGTCATCTGATTTATAGTTTCCACCTGCGGTCGGGTCGTTTGCACCCTGCTTTCCCTTTAGAATCAGAAGGATTGAAATGGTCTGTTTTTATTTTTGGGAAGAAGAAACCAACCGATAACGACCAAAGAGGGATCCACCCAAAACGGTAAAAATTGCTGGACTTTAGAGTTGCACAGATGAACCAATAACTCTCACATGTATATATTTAGATTCTGTGTCCACTAACCTGTACATACTCAATATCTGGAACATGGCTACAACCGCAGGAAAAAGAGACAGAGGTACACTAGAGGAAAGTACATCAGACGAGACTTCAAGTGGTGCCAAGCCAAGAACCACCTCCTCAAAATTTACCCCAATTCCAATCCCAGCCCCACCTGCTCTCTCTGCGCAGGCTGAGTTGATCTTAAACCCTATATCTCAAGATATTGTTAGCTTAATAATTAGTTCGTCTTTGCTACAAACTGCCAATTTGTTTAGTATTTTGTACTTGAGTCCCAAATTGCAAATTACCTTATGAATGGATTCTATACTCTCAAAAGTTGCAGCAGGGATACAATATGACGTTCCTAATGAAAACATTCTTTCTGATAATTCTTCATGTGCATCACCTGGGTCAATTGAGGCTATGGATGCGTGCTTACAGCACTATCTGCCAACAAATGAGGAAATGGAACTGGACATTAATTTCATAAATACACTAATTGACGCTATCCAAATAGATACCACAGTGGTGGGAGGTCTGTTTCCGCGAGGCATGGACCAAACAGGGTTAGCTACCTGGGATGCCTTTAGCAGGGGTCCTGTCCTCCGGCGACAGCATTCTAATTTGGGAGGATGAAGTTGTCGCACATCCATCAGTTTCATATTCCCCCTCAAATTTTGAGGCCTTTTCCCAATCAAATCCCCAAGCCTCAACTAGCATCCCACAAGCCTCCCAGAATGTCGAAACGTCAAATGAACCTACATTTGACATCTACCCGAGACCCAAAAAGAGTCCCAAACAAATACCATTGTCAACTATTGAAACAAACATGAAATTTGGATGCTTTTTTGAAGACGTCAGGATAGTAGTCCATGAACCTCATCATCCAATAGGTATGGACTTTTGTGACCCAGTGTGAACGTTATCAAAGAGTAAGCAAAGCTTCAATCATGGGACTTCAGCGGAACCCACCAATTGTATAAATGATACCTGTACACGCTACCTACCCACACGTCCACCTCATATTCCTTTGCCACCTCAAGAAGTGGACCAAAGTAAAAACGAGTCTTTCACAGGGTCTAGTAATTTTAGTGATCCTCACTTTGGAATCTATGAAAAAAAACAAAAGACCTATAAAAAGCGTTAGCACGATTTAAACCTTTCAAATTGGGAACAACATGAACACAACCTATAACACATATAATAATCACGTGGAAGCGTTCAAGAGGCCAAATCTTTAAGCAAGAGAACCAAAGAAACCACAACCATCCACAAAAGTGAGAGTCCATCAAAACCAGTCGACTTCATACGATATAGAACAGGAAAGCGCTCAGAAAAGAGCATGGAAAGAACGGCGACATCTTGAGGAAACTCACGGATGCACGGAAGGTGAGATCAGAGATTTGGTACCACCGCTTCCTCCTCAACCTTAACCCCCAGCTTACAGAAAGTAAATACCCCTCAGTTCAAAAATCATTGAAACGCTATTTTCCATCATGAAGACGATAGTCAACACATGCAATCAGTAGGACGACGCTATAAATGCAGACTATTCCACTTTGTACAGGGGACTTGTAGAAACTGGAATGCACCTTATCTTGTATTAATTTCCATCCGAGTTCGTGATATTGTCTGTGTGATTGTCAGTCGTACACCCACTCATTGGGTAACTGCAACTAGCTTTTGGAATGGAAAGACGAGCAGTACCCCATAAACATTACATTCCATGTAGTTGTGTGAGACTTATAGATGAGGGATTTTTCAAATAAAACCGATCAAGAATGGCGTCATTGGGCAAGAAACCCTACAGAAAGCCACATTTAGATTCGGTATGAAATGATGCGCGACATAAATCCGTACTATCATCCAAAAGAACAACAACCCCACTACAAATTGCTTCCCCTTATAAATTACAAATTCTTTCACGCAGACCACACACCACAGTCGTATTGAAGCTCCGTTAAACAACCCATATATGGTATACTACTTCAATAAAAAAAAACAACAAGAATGATAAAAAATACTTGGACAGAAGAAGAACAAGAAATCGCTGAACAAGAATACCATAAGGAATGTTCTCAAGGTAAGAAAACTTGTCAACAGATAGCGGAAGAACGCATGCAACAGGAAAAAATCGATTGAGAAAAAACCTAAAACAGAGAAATTGCTTAAGAGACAAGAAAAAGAAAATAAACAAAAGCAACGAGTTAAACAACCTCAATCGGTAACAACCCATTTAACTGCGGGACCTCAGCAACCACATGATATGACGGTAAACCCAGAAATACCTGTAAATTTAGCAGGCCGTACTTGGATGGACCAAGAAACGCGGGAAACTCAACGTGATCCTCTTTCCCCCCTTGTGCATTAGGTTCTGGAGCTCATGAGCAAAGATTTCACGGAATAAGCTTAAATACAATAGTAAACATAATCATCGGTAATTATGAGCAACAAGTTTTGCATGAAGCTTCCTTGTTAGGAATAACAAATAGAGTTTCAAATTCAGATAATACCAGATAGTATCGTAGTCCTGACCTACGTGACCTCTTAAAACAAAAAGAAAACAAAAAAGCTATTATCAAACAACGTGCAACTCAACCGGTATCTTCCATAGTAATATCAATTGATGAACCACTTGATAATGTCAAAACCAAAGATACTCAAAATTTAGCAAGTAAAACCAAAACAAAACATAAGATAAAGGACACCAATGGTGACGAAATAAGTAAAAAGAGAAGCAAACAAAAAAACAAAAATGACGAACCTATAGATCTGAATAGAAGATCTTGGCGGTCAATTCCACAACGCAAAAACCAACAAGCTTCTACTCTAAGGATTCAATTGACCGGTATGATGTTGGTTGGCCTCTTGGCCGACTACTACCATGGGAGAATCAGGACCAGATGGTAGCATAGCGTTACAGAAGGCATCGTGGTTTAAACATGACTCGTCAGGAAGATGCACAAAATAAGCAACTAGGTATTTGTGCACAGAAATATCAGCAATTAAACAGACAAGGGAGCAGGAAGCGCAATTCTGGTATCCTTTGGGGGTACATTTACCAGTAGTTTTTCCACACCAACTAATGGGGTTACAAACTACTCAAACCTCTAGTATTCAAACCGCAGTCACTACTACTAATCAAAATTTTACTACGTCAGCACAAACAGTTCAATTTCAAAAAACACCACTTGTTTCACATCAGTTAATTCCACCCAGTTCAAAATCCACAGTTTCATTTAATTTCAAACTTTTACACAATTTGGGGGCCTCCCCAAACTAAATCACCCGCTCCACCCGCCGTTCACTTCATGTCTCATAAATTAGGCGCACATCCATGGTTGGCTCAGCCAATTCTAAAAACTCTGCCTGCACCGATGTTACACCTGACTTCGCTTTCATCAAATCAGCCTAGGCTGCCTATTCCTTCTATTCCCACCACCAGCAACAAATTAATTCGGTAGCCCTTTATTGCAAATGTCATTTACATATAGCTGACTAAATCAAGTCACAGGTACAAATAGACCAATTAGAACCAGACCTGACCAATTTATACAAAATTTTCAACACCAATTGAGACAAAAAACACCACCAGGGTTATTAGAAATAGTTGCACAACAAGACCCTAATAAAATTAAAAAACAATTGCATTAGCTAAAAGCTTAACTGGACAAAAACGAAAAAGTAAAACAAGGGATTTGTTTGAACAGTGGTATAGTCCTGGTACAAGCGCTATTTTGTCAGTTTTTACTCCATCTATTAGGGTGGCATAACAGCCAAGACGGGTCGTTCATCGGCTCAGGAAAGGGCATTGGCAGACGCATCCCCCGCTATCACAAAACAAACAAAAATCAATTCAAAAAAAGAGTGTTAAGTTACAGAGTTGCTCCATGCGAGAGATTAGCTATGCGATTAACGAGAACCACTGTGTTTCCTCAACAACCTGTAACCTTTGACGATCGTAAACGTCATTATTAAGAAGATAAACCTTCAACCAAAAGTAAGTCTAAAACTAAAACTAAAAGTCCAAAATCTTCTATAAAAAAGCAACTAAAATGTAAAGGTGTATGGAAGCAAATCATTAGCACAAAAATTCCAATTACTGTTCCTCAACCATTACCTGGCTCATTCTATCCAGATGAGGATCGGTCACCAAATGCGCCACCCACCAGGAGGAACCACTCCCAACTCCAAACCAGGAGGCTTCTTTGGACAGCAAAGGGTCACCTTTGAAAAACAAACAAAACCAGGAATAAAGTTACAGGATTTACCTGAAAGGCAATTACCCTCTTTTCTTAAACCTGGGGAAACTTATCGCTACGCTACGCTATCACGCAATCCGTACAACACACCACCAGTCAAACAAAATCCATCTGCAGTCGATCACACACAATCGGACTATGACAGCCGCATAATTGTGTCAAGGATTACTTCTAAACAATGGGAAACACGTCCATTGTGTAATCAATCATTTTCGGCTACATTATTACAAATTCTAATTTTCAGTGTTCAGATAGTCCAGGTTGATGGTTTTGAAATAATCATTACAAAGTTTTTTGGTAATAAAATGTGTTTAGCAACAACATGCATTGGGTTACTTTTACTCACTTTTTATATAAAAATTACACTCAAAAAGTCACACATATACAATGCTGAAAACCCAACACCATTAATTTGACAACCAACTACAACTGCATTATTTGCTTGCCGATATTACAAATGTTTAGCGACAATCAACATTAAAGGTCATCATGTAAGAGCTTTGTTTGACACAGGTGCCTGTAATTTTATCATTAACGAGAGGTTGGCCATAATTTTATCATTGACTGTCTAATTATTAAGATGCCATGAGTCAACCACAACATTGTCAGGCCAAGCAAGACTAGTCGCAGCCAGTGAAGTTTAGCTTCAAATCAGTGGACTACGTCTTTATAAAAAGGTTTTTATTCAACCCGCTTGCCCAGTTCCACTTTTTCTTGGGACATCTATTTTCACACAGATGGGCCGCGTAACCTTTGATTTTGCAAAAGACCTTTCTGAGCTTACTAATGGCACTAGCATATCAATGGATCTAACTTTGGTATATCCAACACATAATATCTCTATAAATGCTCTTGATACAACTGTTATTCCCGCATGACACAAAAACATATTATGGGCTAAGGTTAACGCCCCAATGCCAGATAATGTCAATCTTCTAATCGATTCAGCTCTTCCGTCCTTTCTAAGGACAGGTTTTCTTGTAGCAAGAATAATCACTAAAAATCGAGATAGTTGTGCCCTGATTCAGCTACTTAGCCCTACTACATCGTCAACTACACTACATAAAGGTACACATATCACAGAGGCGAATATTATGAATTCTGAACTAGTTTCAGACGTCCTTGTAAGGCCAAGGAACATCCTAATCCAGAGATTATTTTGTTTTTTGCACAAGTGACTACAATTTAAAAAAGACCAGCAGATTTGAGACCATAAAAAAGTTAGTTTTAAAAAAAGTCAACTTACTGAGAATCAAAAAACTGAACTAGCTGAAGTTTTGCAAACTAATAACGATGTATTTTCATCAGGATCATATGATACAGGCAGAACTTTCTTGTTACGCCATGAAGTAGATGTTGGTAATAATTCAACTTGTCGTTAAAAACTGTACAGAGTTCCTGAAAGCCAAAAGAAAATATTATATAATGAGATCAAAACAATGTTAGATAAGAGAGTCATCAAAGAATCAAAAAGCCGATATGCAAGTCAAATAGTGATCGTCAAAAAAAAAGACAAATCGATATTTCATTGATTAAAGTGGTCTAAATAAAATAACAAAAAAAGACGCTTTTCCATTACCGCGAATTGACAAAGTCTTAGATGCACTACGCGGTGCTGTATACTTCTCTATCCTCGGTTTTCTGTCAGAATACTGGCAAGTAGATTTGAAGGAGGAGGATAAGGAAAAAGCAGCATTTGTTAGTCATACGGGAGGACTTTATGAATTTAACGTTCTTACCTTCGGACATTGTAACACACCTTTTACGTTCCAATGGCTCATGAAGCTAGTTCTTACAGGTCTTCGTTGGCAATCTTGCCTATTCTTCATTGATGATATCATTGTATTTTCCAAAACTTTTGACGCTCATCTCAGGGACCTTTTTACAGTTTTCAGTAGTCTTTTGAACGTAAATTAAAACTAAAACCAAAAAATTTTGGTATTTTTGGTAGCAAATCTGTAGAATTTCTAGGTCATATCGTGATTAAAGATGGTGCTAAACCGAATCCAGAAAAAATAGTTTAAACTATAGTTTTAGCTGCGCAATGACATATGTTTATAATCATTCCGTTGCCGAGATATACTTTTTTAAATAAAAAATAATAATAAGAAGATTATGAATTTAAATTACGAAATTTACCCATGTTGTTTAATTATAGTTAGTTCGGTGCACTGGCGCTCCAGACAAAGTTTACCTACGTTCTCTAAATATAGTTGGCGCGATGCCGTGCGCCAATGATTGCAATTATAATTCTAAAATAAAAATAATAATAAAAAAAGATGATGAACATGATTTACAAAATTTATTCACGTTCTCTAAGTATAGTTGGCGCGGTGCGGTGGGTTAAATTGCAGTGTGGCACCCCCGCACCACCGATGATTATCTACCGGCGCGTGGCCCTCCCACGCCACCGACGCTTATTATTTTTTTTTAAGAAATAAAGCTTTGAATTAATTTTGTCATCAGTAATGCAAGAATTAAAAAAGGTACTCTGTTGTTTTCGCCGATTTCCGCGCGGTTGAAGCAGATGGCGCTGGGAACTTGTTCTGTTTCTGCCACCAATTAAAACCGGTCTGCTTTTTTGTGCGGTTTTTATGAGGGGATGTTGGTTGTCTGCTCTGTACAATCCTTATTGTTGCCAAAAGGCTGTTATTGTGCGGTTGGGATTTTTTATTTGTCTATTTTTCAATTTTTTTTATTTTGATCAATAAATCGATAACAAGGACCTAAATCAAAAAAGTGCTCCCTAAGACAGTTGCGTAATTCCTTCTTCTTTCTTATGAGCCCATGTTTATTTTTGATGAATCAGTAACGAATGAGGAATATTAATTTTGTCATCAGGGCCGGAATTCACAAAGAGGGATAATCTTTGTGCTAGCTCTGTGTTAGTTAATCCGGACAAATTACAGTAGGTTTCGGTATACCTGGGGCTTAGTCTGTTAAAATTTCATTAAACGATAAAAAACAATATAAAAAACAAAATTTAGAGGAATTATTTGTATAAAAAACTGATAAACTTTTAAATCTCTATTAAGTAATTGCAAATTTGTGTAAAAAGTGGCAGAACAAAATATTGTAAATATATGTTAAACAAAAAATTTTTTGAACAAAAAAATAAAATTAGCTGCGAAACCTACTGTAACTGGTCTGGATTAACTAACACCATGCTAGCACCCAAAAATACCGTAGTTTACGTGGTGCTTACACCGATTACACTAACACAGTGTTTGCACCGTGTTTACCCCGCTTTGTGAATTCCGGCCTTAGTGCTTGCCGAACAGAACAGGCAATTTATAAACCTAGGCACATCAGGAATATTCAGGCGCGTCAGGAACAAGCCCAGTACGCGTTTATAAGCCTAAGCAAAGCCTAAAACAATCTAAACGTTCCCCACGCAGCTAATTTATAAAGTTTAGGTTGTTTTTTAGGCTTCGCTTAGGCTTAGGAACGCGTATGCTAAAGCTCGTTTCTGACGTGCCTGACGCGCCTGTGTGCCTAGCGTGCCTAGTTTTATAAATTGCCACAAAACAGAACGAAAAGGGCGTTTCCCAGAACAGGGGTCGCATTCTGAAGAAACCCTTATATTTACCCCGATTAATTCATTTCAATGAAAAAAAATAAATATATATTGTAAATAAATAAACTTGCCGCATATGAGACAGAAAATGATTGCAACAAATTTTTTTAAAATTTTTTTCTCGCGCAAAAATTTTAATCAATGCCCCGCCCCTACTTTATTTTTTATTAAATTAATCCTACGGGAGAAAAAATTTAACCACCTCTCGAGTTGGATAAATTCTTATTCTTAAAACAATAGAAAAAAATTTAACCCGACTTTTACCTAGGTAAAATTGATTTTTCAATCGCATCCTTAAGCACGTAAAAAAAGTTACCCTGGGGTAACTTTTAATCGCGCGTCAGAATGCGACCGCAGAACAGAATCATAACTCTATTTCCCACAACACAACCGGCATATATTTGTAATAACAAAACTCAATAAAAATACAGGAATAAACCAAAACCTTAGCTTTATATGGTAAAAATTGTTAACGAAAAATATGTTTTTTAATTAAAAGTTTAGATTAAATAAGAAAACGTTATTTTTTTATTTAGTTTTTTTTTCTAATTTTGTATTATTTCCTAAAAAATAAAATTCGATAAGTTTTTTTAAAGCCAACTATATTTTTTTAAAATTATTTAACCTGAAGAGTGTGGAATGATTTTTTTTTAATTTTCTACAAATGAATGATATAATTGTCTAAATTATAACCGTTTATAAAGATTTTTTTAAAGATCTTATCGGTTCTGTTCTGTTCTGGGAAACGCCCTTTCGTTCTGGGCTGTTTTCTCTATATTAAAACCCTTTAAAAAGATCTTTTTAAAGATCTCCTCGGTTTTTTTCTGTTCTGGGAAACGCCCTTTTTGTTCTGTTCTGTTCTGTTCTGGTTCTGGGTCTGGGAAACGCCCTAACCAAAACCCCGAAAGATTTTATTTCTTTAAATATTGAGCAAAATATTTAAAAAGTATATAAACATAAAGCATTTGATCTGTGGGTTACAAAAATATGTTTATTTTCTGTAGAACTTGTGTATTTCTTAAAATATTTGCGTTTTTAGACGGTCCGTCAGTCCTAAGGACTTTTGCGTTTTTTGGACTTTGTCCAAAGGACAAATTCTAAGTAGCGTTCATACTTCGTCCAAAAGGAAAAAGTCCAAAGGACGTTTTGGCTTGTCCAATGGACGTTTTGGCTTTTATAAAATTGTTCTTTGGACTTTGTCCAAAGGACGTTTTGTTATAAGTATGAACCAGCCCTTAATAATTTATATCATATTTATTTCGCAAATTTTACATTGTGCACATATTATATTTAAGCCGTTTTTACACTGTACACTTTTGGTGATTAATTTATACCATATTTAATATCATGCACAATTATGATGAATTGTTTCATTTTAAGACATTTCGTTTAGTTGCTTTTATATTGTGCACATTGTAGCTTACTTCTTTCTTTTATTGCGCACATATTACAGTTAAAGTGTTTTAATACTATACACATTTTAGTTATCAATTTTAAAAGTATTTACTGCGCATTGTGCACATTTTACACGGTGAACATTTACGTCGTTTTTATATTATGCACATTTAAGTTATAAACTTATATTATAATTAATATCATGCACATCTATTTAGCATCGTTTCAGTTAAAGATATTTCATTAAGCTACATTTATATTGGGCACATTGTAGGTATAGTATTGTGGGTATGGTATTGTAGGTGTAGTAAATACTTTATAAACTGTTATGTGCACAATGTAAAATTTGCGAAATAAATATGATATAAATTAATAACTGAAATATGTATACTATACAAACGCTTGAAATGTAATATGTGCACAGTGTGGAAACAAGTAATCTACTTTCAATGTGCACAGTGTAAAAGCAGTGAAAACAAATATTGACTTTAGTAATAAACTAAAATGTGCATAGTGTTAAAGCAACACAACAAATGCTGACTTAATCAATGCTTATTTAGCTAGCTTTGGACTTTAATAGTTTAAATTTAAATACTGTGTGCTGATCATAATTAAGAGGTCCACAAGTCTGTGGAGTGGAGTAGATTTTTTCACTCCGCTGCGGAGTTAGCTGTGGAGTAAACTCCTGTTAGCCCCACGCCAAGGGTGCGTTAACTTAGCCTCTCGTAACAGCCTCTCGTAACGCGCTCCCAGCCTCTTGTAAGGAAAAAGACAAATACCTTGCCAAATTCTGAAGTAAATTTAAAACAGAAAGTATAAATGGATAGAAGAGAATGAGATCTACTTGATTCATATTAAATCATGAGTTAATTCAAAGTATTAAGCGAGATATAATGATTTGAATTTTTTCGTCAGCCTCTTATAAGAGGCCCAGGTTTTCTTACGAGAGGCCCGGGTTTTTTTTAGTTTTTGCAAAATTTATGTAATATCTTTGTATTTCTTCAATTTTAAACAAAAAAATCAATTAGTTTTTATTATATTTAAATTCTCTGCAGTATTCTAATGTTCGTAAAATCAATTAAAATCCTAATTCTCCTATTGAAAAATTGACTTTAGTTTCTTAAAACAAAAAAAATAATAAAAAAAATCCAGACGAAATTTTATATTGTTTTTTACCTTTGGTGATATAAAAAAGCGGTAATATATACAAGTGAAAGACATGGAAGCTATAAATTTATTCTTCATAATTATATCTATTAGTGGAGTTTATATTATTTAGAACAAAAACAAAAATAGCGACATATAGAGTACATTTTGTTTGAAAAACTTGTGTTTTTCTTAGATCGCGTGACATAATTTATAAATAAATAATTGAAAATGTAATTTTTTCAGCTAAATTTTGATATTAAGAAAAAATTCTTTTATTAATTAATGAATTTTGGCATTAATGCGAAAATTTTGGTAAAATGAAACGACTTGGATTTGTTTTGGGCTCTGTTAATGTTAGTATGTTACAATTTTGTAAAACAGAGAATATTCTTGCAAAAAAAGTCGAATTTAAAATTCTAAACCAATACAAATTTATTTGGAGAACATTTTAAATATTTAAAATTAAAAAAAACAACTTAAATTCGAACTTAAAAATTGCATTCAACTGAATTTAAAACCGGCTATATATTCATCGTTGCTATAAACTTCACCATTCTTGCTGATTGGTTTTCTGTTGCTGTTGGATTGTTTTTTCGAGCGTTTCTATCCTCTGGGTCATGCGTCCCATATCACGGAGAAGTTGTTGTGACATGGTTTGGTTTTGTTCCCAAATTATTTTTGGTAGAGTCAACAGGTCCAAATTAGTTCTCTGGTTGACTCCAGAAAACTGAGCATTATAGGCTTCTTCAAATGAATCCTCCCTTGGATGTGGCATAGGTGATGAAGATCTGTTTGAGTTATATGGTGGAGGTTCTGAGCTGTCATCTTTAAATGGCGGCCACCCCAAATAAAGGTCGTTCTTAGGATCCAAGCCCATTTGTTGTCCTGGTCTTACTGACTGTTGGTACTGAAATGGCACTTTCTGTTTAGCTTGTTCCGAAGGCAAACCAAAATATCTGGGTCCAGTAAATCCGCTGATGCCTTTCCAAGATGCGATCCTTAGATTTGCACTTTCCTGGTTACAATTGTCATGTGACAGAGGTTCACTTGATGTAGAAATCACCATGGAATGCTGATAGGCGCTGTCTACAGTTTCGTCTGCTGATAAGGGAACACTTTGATTGTTTCCATCATCGGTGTCTGAACGACTCTGGTCCAACAGTGAGCTTCTAATGCTTTCTATCCTGCTGGGAATACTGATTTCTGAAGATGCGCGGTCCGGAAGAGCTGGGCGCACTCCGGACCTCTCTTCTTTTCCCTGATTCCAATTTTCTTGTTCTTGAGCATCAGTGAAAGCTATTTCTTCCTCCAGAGGTTTGTTTTGTGCTACATGGTTTCGTTGGTCCTTCCTAGAATCAGTTCCGCGCTGTTTAAACTGGTCTGTAGGTCTGTTTTGATGTCGTTGCTCTTCATTGGACTGTGGTTTACGCTGGATCAGCTGCTCCCTTGTTTTGCGGTGATAAGAAATGAGATTGGAATCGTGCAATTGCACAGGACGCTGCTGACGATCATGGTTGTCCTCTGTCTCTTTTGTCTTGGACATCAAATCCTCTTTTTGGCTAGTATTTTCCGCAGCTTTAGATTGATGATTTCTTCCCTGGTCAATCTTGTGTAAATGGTCCTTTGTGTTGCTGCTAAGGTGGCTTGGTTGTTCATTGATCCGCTTTTTGCTGGATTGTATCCAATTTTCGGCCTGCGGCTGGTTTAGGCTGTCCACAGAACAGGTGCTAGCGGAACGGCGACTTTCTCTGGACTGAGATCGGTGCTGAGAAAGCCTTCTTTTGTGGTAGGTAGCTTCTTTTCCTGGGAGTTTGTCAACTTGTTGTGTCCGCTCAGGGGTTTGGTCTTGTGAGCTATAAGGCCTTAGTTTTTGGTTTTTCTGATGGCTGTTGGATGACTGATTCCTCCGTTCTGGACTGCTGTGGTCACTGCTACTTGAACGTATTCTTTCTGTTAGTCGTTTTTTTCCAGTTTTATGAGTAGCAGGAGATCCTAGCGTCAACCTTTGTTGAGCATGAAAACAGGAGTCTCCTGTCCTTTGAAGATTTCCGAGTTGGGACCGGTTGAATTTTCTGACATCCTTTTCATCTCCAGTGTCGTCCTCTTCGCAATTAAGACATCCACCTTGCTCATTGTGACGGCAAATGATACAGGTTTGAGCGTCACAGTAGAAGCACCGCAGAAAGTATCTAATGACCCTTGGGCTACGTTGCAGTACTGCTTCACATGCCGAGCAGGTGATGGAATCCAGGCAGTCAGGTGTGATGATTAATAAGTCTTGACATGTCTGAGCATGGTGGCAGACGTTGGACTTAATGAGTTTTTTAGGCTTTTCTGGTCCTGAATCCGGTCCATAAGGCGGTTGATCCTTCCTTTTCGCCATGGTAACACGCCTTGGCTCACTGGTGTTGAAATTCTTTTCTAACTGTGTACGCAGAAAAACGGGGGTGTTTTGCAAATTAGGGTTCTGCAATTCCAGTTGGTTTTTCTGTAAAGCCTTGGAAAACTTTGGTAGACGATCCTGGGAATCAGGTTGCTTCCTCTGCAAAACGCTGCTTATAGGCGATTGACAATCCTTAATATCCGTCAGGTTTTCCTGACTGAAGAAAACGATTTGTAACTGTTGATCGTCAAAACCTGGCGGTTTTTTCTGGACCAGAAAGGCGGTTGGCGACAGAAGATCCTTGAAATCCGGCGACTTCTTGGCGGCGAAGGCGGTCGTGGACGGAAGATCCTTGGAATCCGGCGACTTCTTGGCGGTGAAGGCGGTCGGGGACAGAAGATCCTTGGAATCCGGCGACTTCTTGGCGGCGAAGGCGGTCGGGGACAGAAGATCCTTGGAATCCGGCGACTTCTTGGCGGCGAAGGCGGTCGGGGACAGAAGATCCTTGGAATCCGGCGACTTCTTGGCGGCGAAGGCGGTGAAGGCGGTCGGGGACAGAAGATCCTTGGAATCCGGCGACTTCTTGGCGGCGAAGGCGGTCGGGGACAGAAGATCCTTGGAATCCGGCGACTTCTTGGCGGCGAAGGCGGTCGGGGACAGAAGATCCTTGGAATCCGGCGACTTCTTGGCGGCGAAGGCGGTCGGGGACAGAAGATCCTCTCGGTTTAGCGATTTTGTTTGTAAAGCACAGGCGATCCGCGGTAGCAGGTTATCCGAATCTGGTTGTTGTCCTATGGTCCGTTCACGGTCCTGAAATCTCCCAAGCTGCTCCCGTAGCGATACGACTTCTGTTTGTAGAGCCCTTGTCGCGAAATCCCTGTCTGATTGCTCAGGTTCTACAGGTCGTAGGGCGTGGACTGGTGACTGAAACCTAACCCTTCGTTCGGGACTCTGGCTAGAAAAACGTCGAGCTGGTGACTGGGTTCTCCCTCTGAAACTGGAACTTTGTTGACGAGTAGATGGTAGTGGCGGGCGAAGATAAGTTGGGCGACTTCTAGGAGGCGTACGACTTCTATCACGGCACTGGTATTGAAAGTGACCAGCCCGTCCGCAATTATAACAAACAGGTCGAGGAGAAGTTTGTTGAAACGGCCGTCTGGCGTTGGAAAAAGAGCGAGAAATAAACTCGCTGTTCTCCCTTTGCTGGTTAGGGTGTCTGTATGCGTCCGCTCGCTGATAACCAGCTGTAGGATTTCCATAAGCTGGGCGCCTCGGAGGTCTCTCAAAAGCGTAGGAAGTGCGTTCTGCTTGATAAGCTTGGCGCCGAGGGTTTTCTTCTTCTCTGGGCGGCATCGTAGCAGCTACAAAAGCATTTCCTTCTATACCCGTCTGTACAGGTGTTAGCTGTAAACGCTCCAATGCCTTCTCGATCTTTCCCATCCTGTCAGAAATTTCGCTCTGGAATGTGGATTGAGGAGACGAAATTGGGGGGAGGTGAGCCACGGTTGGGGGGTTAGCCCCAGCGACTTTTTGTAATTTGACCTCCAGGCGTTTTGCAGCAAGAAGTGTCTCGTCAAAGGTGGACGTACCGGTATACATTAAAGGTCTAACCAGGTGTGGTAAGACATTATCTGCAAACTGGTCGCATAGCATTCTATTTCTCATAGATTCGTCACTGGTCGGGTATGCTTCGGCTACTAGCCGCCGCAGTCGGTCTGCGAATTCGTCCACACTTTCGTCCGGTTTTTGGGCGCAATGTGAAAATTCAGTTGCTTTTAGCCCCTGGGTTTCAGCACCATGAAAAATTTCGTTCAGAGATTGGCAAAGGTGATCATAACTTCGAAATCGTCCGTTTGATTGCTGATCAAGTAGGTGTGTATAGGCTGCTTCGGCGTGATCCCTGAAGTAGGTAGGAAGCATGCGCGCGCGACGAGTTTCGTCAAAATTCATGGCGTCAGCCCAACGGTTGTAGGTCCGTAGAAAAGTGGGAAAACTTTCTGTTGGACGTCCGTAGTAGGGTTGCGGTGCTCCCCACGATTCGACGACATGAACGGTTTGAGATATGGGCCCCGGATTTGGAATCGGCGGCGCTGGTTGAGTTGTATTGCTTACAGGCGCTGACGGCGTGATCGGATTTGGAAGGTTCGCGGTTCTTGGTGGCGGATTCGATTGCTGGTTTGTGGCTCCACCGGTGATTGAATTCAACGAAGGGCCTCCGCCGGGTTTTCCAGTGGAATCGTCTGTGTTTTGGGACGACATCAGTTGACGATATAGATTTCTGGTTAAAACAGGATGAAGTTCGGTCATCCAACGAACTAAAATTCCACTTCTAAAATAATATTGCGTTAAAACGTTATACACTTGTTAATTTTATTATTCCTTTTTTAAATGTTTTTTCCCTCTTTTTTTTTTACTCGTGAGTTGTACCTTTAATTTCTAAATATAAGTTTTAAATCACACTCCCTTGTGAATCAGCAGCTCTTTTCCGTGCTGAATTTGGGTGTTAATGTTTAATTGTAAGCGAAAAATCCTCTCTCTCTCTCTTTCTCAAGGCTTTGATACCTCCAGATGGTTTTTGAATAAATTATTACACTTCCCTCGCGGGGCCTTTGGTGTCGAATTACAATACCTCCTAAAAAAAATATTTTCGTAACGGACTATGCCCATCTGGCATTTTGATTTCCCTTTTTGCTCGTTACACTCTATTTAACACGGAAAAAATTAAGCTTTTATAACTCTAATTTAACTTCGATTTTAACGCTAATTATTACTAATTTAATACTCGATTGGTTTGGTTGATTTTTTTTTACGGCACAGGCTACACGTTTAGTGCACTCGATTTGCTTCTGTACCGGCGTTTACTCTATTTGTTTGCTTATAAACTTTTTGTTTTTCTCCCCTTTTTTCGAGTACAGGCTACACTTTGTGTGCACTTGATTTTCTTCTGTACCCAGACTAACTTTATTGTTTATTTCTTTATTCTCTTTAAATTTCACTTTTCGGGTACAGGCTACACCTAGTGTACTTGATTTGCTTCTGTACCGACCACTGATTTATATCGTTTTCTTTAACTTTTTTTGGGAACGGGCTACACTTTTTATGTACTGATTCTCCTCCGTTCCGTACTCTTAATACTGCAAATTTAATTTTTTTAACACTCTAAATTCACACTTGAAAAATTTTACTCTCCGATTTTTTTTGGGTACAGGCTACACTCACTGTGTACTTGATTCTCTTCTGTACCGGCAACAACAAATTTACTCAATTTTTAATTTTTACTCTTTAAGGCACAGGCTACACTTTTGTGTACTAGATTCTCTTCTGTACCCTTAACACTATACTCTAAATTTGTCTTAATTATTACTCCTCCAGGCTGGCACACGCTTTAGCGCGTCAACTCTAAAATTTATTTTAAAAAAATATTTTTGTTTTTCCTCAGCCTGGGCAAGTGCGCGTCCGCACTTCGAACATTTAAACTTTTATATTTTCAACCCTAAGCGCTTTTCTTTCTTTTTAACCTTATTCCTCCGAGATTCTCTGGGCCCAGTATTTAACATAAGCTTACGTGCACGATTTACTACTTTTTGTATTTATAACTTTTTAATTTTTGTGCATAACAAATCTTTGCTTACAGCAAGCGTCAAACGAATACTAGTCCAATACTTTGCTGACCCTCTTTCCTTTGGTCCTTAAGGGAACTGGCTCCGACGACCTGCAGTGTCGCAAGAGTCAGTTGCACCCCGGAACAGAAGGTGAGGGGTCACCAAGCTGTAATGGTCCGAGTACCTGTTTGCCGCCTTCTGTTAGTCGGGTGCGGCCCTAGCGTTTAAGCTGTATTATGAGTATTTGTTATAGTGTATAATCAACTAATAGAGTAGCCGTTTATTAGGTCCTTTAATTATACGTCTCTCAGCGCGGCGGCACAACTTAGCGGGAAGGTCCAAGTCCTTCGGTCGGGGAGGCTAAGGCGAAGTGATATTCTTTAGACGGATAGAGTCGGGTAGAGGCGGGTAGAGGCGGGTGTCCGAGGCAAACAGGCGGGTATCCCAAACTGCTAACACTCCACTGTTCCTAACCGCTTCGTTGCTCCGCGAAGATAGAATTCCGATTCTTCGAGAGCGAGAGCAACCACTCGATGTTTTAACTCAGCTAACCCACTAGCTTATATGGCGAGAAGCCCGCTTAAATACCCGTGCGCGTAAGCGCACGCCCCTTACGCCCGCTGATTGGTTAAAGGCCCACCGATGGTTTATTCGTCCATTACAATATCTTTGAATTTTTGGAATAAGGATTCGTGTTTAAAATAAGGAATCTTAATAAAATAAAGAGGCTTTAGAAAATCTTAATATAGCATAATAAACAATAAATATCCTAATATTAAAACAATTAAATTAGTTCTGTAGATAAAATCTTGTATAATATTTCACTGTCAAAAATGTTTAGAAGCGCTTTAAAATTTGCATTCTTAGGGGTCCTTACCCCGGTTTGCCCCGGCTCATTTGACAACTAAATTGCCGGGGCCGGGGTAGAGAGAATTGCGTTTGCCGGGGCCGGGGTGGAAAAAAAGTGCCCGGGCAAGCCGGGGCCGGGGCCCCGGTTGATCCCTATTCGGGAGCATTGTTTTGTACCCCTTCTTATTCCTGGAACCGTCATGTCGTACCTTTCGCCTCCCGGTACCGTCATGTCACGGGACCGTCCTGTCTCGGGACCGTCGTGTCGCGCTCCCAATTCGAACTACTGCTTTTAACGCATACCGGTGTCTGATTTTCAATTTGAAATAAAGCCACCTTAAAAGTGGAATGGGTTTAAAAACAGGTTAAAAAAACAAACCCAGGCCGTTTTCTTGGCTACCACACTGAATTGAGAGCAAAAATCGCGAACCTGATTTAGTGAAAAACGGTCTGGGTCCGAAATAAATCGGATCCAAAAGCTTTATGAATATCACTGATAGATTTGTATTGAAAATATTATTTAAGTCAACATTGCCTATTTTTGTTTGCTCGATTTAAAAAAAAATCATTTTTTTAATGTTTTTTTAATTATTAAATAAATTTAATTTAAAAAAACGCATATATATATATAAAATAAAGTCAAAAAATTATTACTATTTATATTTGAAGATCATAAAAAGTTTAAAAAATATACTGGCTCGGATAAATTGGTTGTTTGAGTAGGTGAATTTTATATTTTGATTTTTTTCATGATTGTCAGTGAATATGAAGCAATATTGCTGTTAACCTTTTGGGATTCTTTCTGCTGCGAATCCGCGGAAGAGATTCCGCGTCAGTGCTGCAGAGTGTTAAACTTCGCGTCGCTAGGATCTTGGCGTGGATTTTAACACACTGCACCACTGACGCGAAATACCTTTTGCGGATTTTCAGCGTTTTTTGCACAGAATATTCCAAAAAAGTTAAAAAACAAAAATATATCTTGACTGAATTTTTGTATATTTAACTAAACTAAAGTTTTTGACTAAAAAAATCGAGTTTTAAATCTATTCAAATTGTTTGGTTTAGGAAAACAATTCATGACAGTTGACGTTGAATAGCTGTTCTCGAAATATTAAAAGGGGAGTCCAAAATCCCCCCACAAAATTGCGATTTTTACTGATTTTTGACCATAGTTTTAAGATTTTTTTTTGGCTCAGGCTTAGGGCTTAGAAAAATATACGTTTTTAAGGGCCCACATTTAAACTTTGGACTTGTCCGCAGTTGTTTTATTTTAATTCTAAGATTATCACATAGTCATGGACATCCCATTATCAATATGGTCAAAAAACTATACCCTACTCATATGCACTTATCCTTAAAATTCAATTTTAAAATTTTACTTAGTGCAGCATCTGAAATTAGGCCAAACCTTAGCCGAAATCTTATATCAAGCCTAAACCTAAGCCTAAGCCATGGACCCCTATACTCCTGGACAGTCGGCGTTTTTTGGAATTGATCTCTGGGTGTGCAACAGACACATCACTGACTGATTCTACATGTGCACAAATCCGCAATTGTCGGGCTAAACACTTTGAAAATGATTTTTTAATACAATTAGGTGATTTTGATTGTATTAATGTTTTGTTACAGTTTAAAATGAGTTTTTGAAAATTTTATAGCGTAATAAAATTTCGCTCAGTACTAAAATTTCACATTTTTTTGCTTTTTTTATAAAAAGATTAACACAAGCGAAAAAATTTTTTTACCATATAGTTTCCACATATAGCGCTAAGTTACTAAGCAAAAAACGGAAATTGGCAATAGTATTATGTTGCTTTAAAAAATAATTAATGAAAAATTATACTTAAGTCACTAAAAAAGGAACATTCCCCAAAATTTTTATGCCAATAAATTTTTTATAATAAAGCTAGAAGAACAATATTTTATAAAATTATTAACTGATTAATTAATAATATAATAAAGTAAAAATTACTAAAACCCACAAAGCAATATTAGGTCACGATAGTCGAAGCCCTCCTATTTAAACGAAAATTGTTCAGTATTAATATTTTTTACAGAGTTATAACGTTATAGAATCACTTTCAGTCAATTAATGCTTATGAAAAAAGATCTTTCATCCATTGGTAATTAATTTAGCACTAATTGGCTAAAAGTGATTCTATAAGCTCCTTCCACAATCATTCCCACAGAGCAAAACATATATCAGGTGATCACGAATACTATATGACATTTTAGGGTCCTTAAAGTCTTGACGTGGTTATAAAAGGTAATAAGTTTTGCCAGTGATAAGGCAGAATACACAAAAACAATTATTTGATAGGTCAATTTTTAATTTCTATTAAACGTGCTGTATATCCAACAAGTTGTATTAATTGCAATTAAAGACCAATTGCACCTGTTTTTTTTTAATAAAAATTGATTTTATTGAAAATTTATTAGTTTTTATAACCGAATATTACTTTGTGAATGTAAATTTTTTTAGTTTATTTAGTAGTAACTAATCTGTTATTTGATTTAATAAAATAATATTCTTTTAGCTTTATTATAAAAAAATTTATTGGCAAAATAGATTTGAGAAACGTTGCTATTTAAATGAATATAATATTAACTTTCGGTAATTATTGTTCTATAGTTACAGAATACTGCTATCAATTTGTTTTTTTACTTTGTAACTTAGCGCTACATGTGTAATTGAAGTGGTAAAAACATTTTTTTACTTGGTGAAAAAAAGCAATAAATGTGAAATTTTAGTATTGAGCGAACTTTTATTTTGCTATAAAACTTTCAAAAACCTATTTTTAAACTATATAAAAGCATTGACACAAACAAATTTACCCAATTTTGAAAAAAATTATTTACAAAAAGTTTGTACCCCGAAAATTGTGGATTTAAGCACATGTAGAATTTGTTAGTGATGTTCAGTTGCACAACCGTCTGCCTGTCCAGGAGTATAGGGGTCCATGCTTAAGCCTAAGCAAAAGGGTATCGGGCAAAGTCCCAACTGAGGAAAGTCCCAACCAATCGATGAATCTCCCAACAGTTCAAATATTAGAAATACGTTTGCAAAACCGGTGTTAAACACGATAATTTTAAACAACCGAAAATAAATAAATGCATTAAATGAATGATAAATGGAATTATGCAATTTTGTAAACGTACTTTCAAAAATGCAAGTTTCCACCCTAATAAGAATTTTTTTTTGATTTTTGGGTTTTGCTCAGGCTTAGGAAAAAAATAAAGTTTTTACTCTTCAGTTTAAAAAGCATCATTAAATACAAATTTACCATAATACAATTTTGCTTGATTTTTAGGTTTTGCTTAGGCTTAGGTACCCAGTTTTTTGAATAAAAAATTTAATGCTATATTTTTATGAATTATAGTGTTAATTGACTAAAAAATAAAATGGCGTTTGTAGCAAACGTATTTTTTGATTCTGTTGGGACTTTTCACAAACTGTTGGGAGATTCCACAGTTGGGAGATTCACCCTTTTTGTTGGGAGATTGCTCGGAACCAAGCAAAAGCCTACAGTTCTGGTCAAAAATAGAAGCCCATTAAAACAGATACAGAAACGCGCGTCTCAAAAGTGTTTCCGGAAACGCGTTCACGTGCAGGAGCCTGTTTTATAAAAAGCTTTGTAAATTTTTATTTTACAAATCTTCGCGTATTTTTGGTAAAATAGACGATAAAGGTTTTTTGACTGGTTTTCCAGGGCGCTGTTTTATAAAAGTTACAAACGCCAATTCCAACACTGCTCATTCCGGCACTGGCCATTTTCAGCCTATGCCCCGCTAGGAGTCGTGTTGCAAAGGTTTGCCTTGCAAATATTTTAATGCTCGCAGTTAGGTAAACAAATTGTATGAGCTTAACGCATTACTTAGGGTGAACATGCATATGACCTCATATTCATTTGCGAAACATGGCTAAATCACAATATTTTTGATTCTATTTTATGTTTGGATGGTAATTATCAAGTTTTTAGATATGACCGTGTTTACAAGCAAAGCTAAATCGTTTTTTTAAAAATTAGTCGCATAAATGTAAATAATAGGTTTCTAAATCTTAAAAGTCTTGCATTAGATATTCACGGAAAAAACTATAATTTACAAATAGTATGCCGGTACCGTCCTCCTTGTTCTCTTTCACGTGAATTAGAAATTGACAAAGTGTGCATGTTTTCTGATTTAAATACTTTTTAACATCTGTTAATTATTCCTGAATTTTTACTGGTGATTATAATCATAGTGCTATTTTTACAATCTTTTTTCCAATGTAATTTTTTTTCAATTTGTTAAATTTTCGACCCATAGCGGTGGAAATACCCTTGATTTATTAATTTCAAATGGTTCAAACATAATTTCCAATGTTTAATCAATCAAACATTTTACCCATAGCTGTGATCATGTCTCTATCGATTTTTTCATAAAATTTAATATCTCATTTAAATTTTGCCAAAAAAAAACAAATTTTCGATCAGCTGACTATAAGTTAATTAATGACTTTTTAAATACAGTAGACTGGGTAAAATTATAAACGAGTCCCTTAATATTGATATTTTTTACACAAAGTTCGTTAAAATTAACACGTATTGTATTGATAAATATGTCCCAAAAAAGTTTATAAATTATAAAAAACGTAAGATTCAAGATTGA
>JASAMX010034880.1:0-20558 GCA_030248175.1 Microlaimidae sp. YZB2_3 | reverse complement strand
ATGTGGTGTACTTGGTTCAGTTAGTATTGTTAAACTATGTTTTCAAAATCGGGATGAGAGTGGAGAAAAAAGATAATGCCTTTTTTCCTGCGATTATTTTTATTTTTTGTTGGAAAAATTTTAAATTTTCAACAACCAGAACTGAATTTCTATCGTAAAAAAGTCCTTTTTAAACTTTTTTTATGAAAATATAAAATATATTTTTGGCAAACTGTAAAGCTTAAAAAGGACTTTTATAAGGTTGAAATTTGGGTCTGTTTGTTGAAAATTTAAAATTTTTCCAACGAAAAATAAAAAAATAATCGTTTGAAAAAAAATTTTGTTTTGCTTAACATTTTCCACACCATCTCAAACGCTGTAGCGAACCCTTTTATAGTCAAAGTTGCATTTTAAACCAAAATTCTCTGGGTCTTAGCTACATAACTTATTCTAAGCTTGGGAATGTTATTGTAAAAAGTTATTGTTATTTTTTCAATGAGATATTATTTAATTTTTAATGCTTGATTATTTTTGCATATATTAAATCTGTGTTATTTATACTCTTTTCCGCATATCGCGATTCATAATTTCCCTGCCCCTAGTTTTTCGTA
Source organism: Microlaimidae sp. YZB2_3 (assembly GCA_030248175.1). Lineage (NCBI taxonomy): Eukaryota > Metazoa > Nematoda > Chromadorea > Desmodorida > Microlaimidae > Microlaimidae sp. YZB2_3. Next base: position 19,968 of record JASAMX010034880.1, on the reverse strand, counting down.
TAGCACCGGTCCCTCCCACCTGATAATTCTTCGCTTGTCCGCGCCGCGTTTTCCACGCGTCCGGTCCCTCCGGTTTTTCCGGTTTTCCACGTGTCCGGTCCCTCCCTACGTTTTCCACGCGTCCGGTCCGGTCCCTCCCACCTGATATTTCTTCACTTGTCCGCGGCGCGTTTTCCACGCGGCGCGGTATGTTTTCCGTCCCTGGCGCGGCGTGGGGGTCCGGGCGGGGCGACGACGCTCGGCTTTCTAGCCGAGGAATATAATGTCATCCCGGGGCTGGCAGCTAACGAAGTAAGCCGCCGCGCTCCCCGTCGTCTGTAAGCCTATACGGCGCGAGCGGGGGGGGGGGGGAGCTCCCCAGCGCCGCCGAGTTTTTCTCCCCATTCAGCTGGGGGAGGGGGAAAAGGCGGCTCTCCGCACTCCACCCGACGCTGTCTAGACGCATTCTCTCCCTTTTTTTTATACTTCGCTTTCGGGACGGAATGGGTATTTCGCATTTATATATATGGCAGAGCGTCTCGTTCCGCATTCCGCTTTGTACTATAGTGATGTTCTTAAATATATCATGCACCGGACCTGATGCTATTTAACAAGGAGCTCCGTAGCTCCGTAGCTAATTCTTTTTTAACAAGTAGCTCCGTAGCTCCATAGCTTTCCTTTTTCGCTTTTAGACCGGAATAAGTATTTCGCATTTATATATGTATATGGCTGCGCGTCTCGTTCCGCATTCCGCTTTGTACTATAGTGATGTTCTTAAATATATCACGCACCGGACCTGATGCTATTCAACAAGGAGCTCCGTAGCTCCGTAGCTAATTCTTTTTTAACAAGTAGCTCCGTAGCTCCATAGCTTTCCTTTTTCGCTTTTAGACCGGAATAAGTATTTCGCATTTATATATATGGCAGAGCGTCTCGTTCCGCATTCCGCTTTGTACTATAGTGATGTTCTTAAATATATCACGCACCGGACCTGATGCTATTTAACAAGGAGCTCCGCAGCTCCGTAGCTAATTCTTTTTTAACAAGTAGCTCCGTAGCTCCATAGCTTTCCTTTTTCGCTTTTAGACCGGAATAAGTATTTCGCATTTATATATATGGCAGAGCGTCTCGTTCCGCATTCCGCTTTGTACTATATAGTGATGTTCTCAAATATATCACGCTCCGGAGCTGATTCTAAGCGCTGATTCAATGAAGCTCTGGAGCTCTTCATTTTCCCTTTCGGGCCAGAATGAACATGCGAGTTTATGCAGTTTACATTTGGGCTAAAATGAGCATTCGTGCTGTAAGTACTATAACGATGTTCAAATATATTCTGGAGCTGATGATATTTACAAGGAACTTGGTAGCCCTGAAATTAATGCTATTTACCAAGGAGCTCCGCAGCTCCGGAGTTCTAGTTTTTTCCTTTCAAGTCGAAATGTTCCGCATTCCGTTCCGTGTGTCCTGTACGTACTAGTGATGTTCTCCGGAGCTCTGCTTTTCAAAGCTCCGGAGCAACCATTGGAGCTCCGAAGCTCCGCCCTATTTTTGTACTAACTTCATGAATAATTAAAGAGTGATGTTATAGATTTTGTCAAAATTTTTTTGTAAATTAAATTTTTTTCAAAACTTTTTTAAAACGATAAAAATACTCTTAAAAATGCAGGTAAAGTAACTTAAAATGTATTTCAAGCTCAAATAAGCTTAAAATCGCTGATTCAAGAGGCGGAGCTCTGGAGCTCCGAAGCTCCCTCTGCTTTTATATGACCGGAGCTCCGGAGCATGATATTGGAGGGTAGTAACATCACTAGTACGTTCTAGCAATGTTCACAAGCTCCGTAGCTGCTTTTAAGGTCCTTTCACTGAAGCTCCAGAGCTTTCCGTTTTTCCCTTCCGCGCTAGAATATGAACATTAGCGTTTCTATGACCCTGCTTTTGTCTTTTTTTTCAATGCCGCTCCATGTTTTACTAACGTTCAAGCGATGCCAAAATGTTAAGCTCCGGAGTTCCGAATATTTACAATAGACCTCTCTCCGGAGCTTCTTCTTTCTAAATCGAAGTGTTGAATTGTACAGTTGACCTATATAACTATCGTCGATTACTACGACAGACTGAGCCACAATCCGTAAAAATATATGCGACTGTGACTCATTTTATATTTTAAACGAAACCTTATTCGCTACAGAATGAGTCACGGTCCCGTGTATTTTATAAAGAGAGTGGCTCATTTTGCTGTGTAGCGACAACTGTCTTTAAACCCAAAAAGTTTTTTTTTTCAATTTTGAATTTGGATATAACCGCCAGTTGACAAAAAAATTTTTAACCAGCATATTTTTTAAATCGTCGTTACTACGACAAAATAAGCCACAGTCATTATAAAATACACGTGTCTGTGACTCATTTTGTAGTAAATAATGTGCTGTTTTAAATTTAAAATGAGTCACAGGCGCACATATTTTATACGAATTGTGGCTCATTTTGCCGTAGTAACGACGAAATACTGTGGATAAAAAATAATAAAAAAATTTTTCCAAATTCAATTGTCAATAGATAATATATTCTTTTAACGAGCAGAGTTTTATATTCTGTGGATAATTTTTTATAACAATAGTCTTAGTCTGTCTGATATTAGTGATGTGCCCCGGAGCTCTTAGCTCCGGAGCTCCGCTTTTAGGAGCGCCGGAGCAACCCCCAAGGGCTCCGGAAAGCTCCGGAATCTTAAAAATGCAGATAGAGTAATTTTAAATGTATTTCAGGCTTAAATAAGCTTAAAATCGCTTATTTAATGGGCGGAGCTCCGGAGCTGTCTCCGCTTCAAATGGCCGGAACTCCGGAGCATGATATTGGAGGGTAGGAACATCACTATCTGATATAATATAGGATTAGAAGCAGCAACATAGTCATGGATGTGGTTATAATAAAAGGTATGTAAGACAGGTGACGGTTTAAATTGAACGAAATATTCGGGAAAAGGTGGTATGTATTAAATAATTAATTAATTTTTGTTTTTTTTTAATACTAGCTACATAAAATTTTTTTACATAAATTTGTACTTGGTTAAGTATACAACAGTGGGAAATGCGCCTTTCTTCAGGAAGTAAGACAATAAACAAAGCCGATTAAATACCTCGAGAGACGTGAGGAGTGATGATGTTTTTTCCTACCCTTTAATATAATGTTCCGAAGCTTCGGCTATTAAAAGCGAAGCTCGCTCCGAGGCTCCGAGCTCGGTTCGTTAAATGGACAATTTAAAGCTTATTTAAATTTGAAATAATGTTCTAAATTAATTATTCTATTTAGATTTTCAAAACTCCTATGGACCTTCCTAGACTAATAAATTTCTGGCTTGGCGGTCCCGCCGCGAAACCAGAATTCGTTATGAAACAAATAATTTTTACTCCATTTTCTCAGAAACACGAGATTTAACAACAATTTAAGCGATTTAAGTTATTTAAATAACTTTTGATTTAAATAACTTTTTGTTTAAAGCATTTTTTTTCCACAACTAAGGTTTTTCATATTTATTTGTTTAGTTAATTAAAAAACATTTTGTTATGCTTAATATCTTAAAAATCCGCTAAATTTTTTTTAAATAGATGCTTTATTATTTGTAGTATTTCCAGATTTAAAAATATTACAATAAAATAAATTTATTCTGAATGGAACTTTGTTTCGTGGTAGGACCACGCACCGGATTTTCGTTATGTTAGGTAGCTTCATTGTTTTTATAAGTTTCAAAAAAAGTATGAAAACTTTTCTGACAAAATAATTTACAGCATTACATACTTTTTAACTATTCACGAAAATAGCGCGGGGTTGCTCTGGAGCTCCTTAAAACCGAGTTCCACTACGGAGCTCGGAGCTCCGGGGAACATCAACAATACGTCGGCTGAATAAAATTGGCGATGAAAATATAAAAGGCAAACTGTAAATTCCACCGACACCGACAATGACACCGACACCGACACCGCCTCAAATTTACGCAATTATATATTGATGTGCAGGTTAGGCTTAGGCTTAAGATAAAATTTGCATAATATTAAAATTTACGATAGATTACGGTAGATTTTGGTCGGTGTCGGTGGAATTTACAGTTTGCCAATATAAAACAAGCTTTCCCACCCTAGTAAAGCACTCGTATCTTACTGGTTTTTTTTTAGCATAAACGGATGCGTAAAGTTGTTTTTTTTTTGTCTTCACCTTATCACTCATTTAGTAGGCAGGGGCAACTCAGACGATAGTCCGAGAATAGATAAATCAGTCTGCGACTGAAAGAAGTGTTGTGGGAAAAAATAATAATATTTCAGTCTAATGACCCTATTATAACCGCCTTATTCCTGCGATAAATTAAACAAACAGAACAATTAACCGGCCCGCGTTTGAAGCGACATCCCGTAATAAATTCCGGTGTTCAAATTGCAATTTTGTATAATGGCTTCTTTCATTGTGGCGATCGTGATTTATGACGGGAATACGCTGGCGTCGACGGCGTTTAGCGTATTATTCTATTTTAGTTAGTTATATATATATAATATATATAAAAAAAAAAAAAAAAAAAAAAAAAAAAAAAAAAAAAAAAAAAAAAAAAATATATATATACGCACACACATTTATAATGCTTGTGACTGTGACTCTCTATACAGGATGCGGTTAAATATTAATATATCGTCGTTACTCTGACACAAAGAGTCACAATCAGTATAAAATCAATGTGACTCTGACTCATTTTGTTTATATTAATTGTGTGTTATAAAAAGAGTCACAGTTACAAGTATTTTATGACGCTATTGACTCATTGTATTATATACATAGTAATGACGATATATAATTCAGTAATGTTTTCCATATAGCTTCGGAGCGGGGCGCCACTTTGCGGAATGCCCAAGCACACCCGGGGAGAAATCGCCCCTATTTCTTGCTCTATTCTTAGAGCATTTTTAAGGCTAAAGCTAAAGTCTTCCAGGCTGAATTTAAGGGTGTAACCGCTCTCCGCCAGGAAGAAATAAACAATAAACCCGCGAGCGAGAAAAAACTAAAAAAAAGTTTTCAGCGGTTAATTAACCAATTATTATTTAATTTCGTCAAGTGTTTCTTTGAACTTGATATTTTTTTTAAAAATGAGTGGTTACTTTACCACTCATGTATTTTTACCCTGATAGAATTTATCTTTAGTATATGTAATTTAGCAATGTTTCCCATAGCTTCGGGGCGAGGCTACACTTTGCGGAATACTGAAGTATCCCCTGTTTCGTGAATAATCAAAAAAGTAAATGTCATAGTAAGTAAGTAGATTAGGGTAACTGACTTAAATTCGGCCAGCCTTAATTTCGGCCACCGGCTGTAATTTTTGCTATGCGCAAGGTTATGAAATGACTTGCACATGGCTAGATAGATGACATGATGATCTATCTAGGTATACGCAGTTTATTTCATAACTTTACGCATGGCAGAAATAACAGCCGGTGGCCGAAATTAAGGCTAGCCGAATTTAAGTCAGTTATCCTAATTGGTCAATTTTTTTTGTAACCCAAAAGGTTTTTTTTGCACTTACAATAAAAATAGTACTTATACCGACGGAAAATTAAAATACGTATTTTAAGGTTTCATTGGCTGGTAATTGTTCTTTAAAAGCTAGAGCTCCGGGCTCCCTAGGCTGTAAACGCTCGGTGAGGCTCCGGAGTATAATTTGAAATGATTAGGTAGGAATATTAATAATACGTTCGCAATGGCTTGTTGAAACTGACAAATCGCTTTTACGACGTTTTGCGACAATTTTGGACTCGTTTTACGAAGTAAAGGGAAATAAAATCAACGAACGAGCAATTCTCCAATCTCACACGAGGTTTCGGAAAGTGCGTTCGCAAGTATTGACTCCCATTGTTCGTGTATAAAAAAAGCGTTCGAAATTGTCTGTGGCGAAATGGTCGCGAAATCGGGTGCTTTATTGTTTTTAGAGGGACGGAAGTATTACATAAAATTTAGTTTCTAGCTGACCTCGTAATAATGTAAAGTAAAGCTATATAAGAAGTCCAATCGATGAATTTCACATAACAATTAATTTGCATAGGATGTTGCTTAATTCGCATACAGTAGGGTTTGCGGGCACCCAAGAATATAGCAGCTGATTGAACGAACTATAATCTATTTTTGTGCGTGAATTTAACCAACTAAATAAAGAGAGTCAACAGTTGCGAACGCATTTTCTAACGCCGATCTAACTGGGGTTTTTTTTGTGTTTGTTGTGAGTTTTAGTTAGATATTTTGGATATATTTATTAAAGATACTATTTGATATTTATAGTAATATCCTTTATTTTTTGTTGATTGGCGTTTCTTTCGGATATCTCCTTGTTTTTTGTTCTGTTTTTTCTCCTATAGTTGTTGCTTTTTTTTTTTTAGCTTTTCGTAGTTTTGTCTTCTATCTATGTTATTGTTATTTTTGTTTTTGGGTTTTTATTTTTTTTTTCTTTTTTTTTTTTTTTTTTTTTTTTTTTTTTTTTTTTTTTTTTTTTTTTTTTCTTTTTTATTTTTTTTGTGTAAAGCTCATACAAGAATATTATTTGAGATTGCTTTTAAATTATTCCGAACATTAGCGAAAAAAATAAGGCGTAGCTGCAGAACTTCGGTAGTGCTCCAGGGCTCCGAAGAACTTTATTTCACTTAACTTAATTGAAGTAAGTGTAATAAGAAGGGCCAATCTTTCTTTACCTGTTATAATAGGTTTCATTTTGAACCAAATCGCGTTTTTTTTCTATTCAAATAACTGGAATTTTTTTTATCCACAGTGAGCAGACGTCTGAGAAATGACCTTCATTTTTTTTCAGTTTTCCACATAAGTTTTTTTCGTTAAATTCCGGCTAGTGTTTCAATTTTTTCGCGCCGCGAGCGCGCGACCGCCCCTTCTTTAAGTTGTTCAAACCGTCGTTGATGATTAAAATCGCGCATTCCTGAACTGTGTTCGCATCGCATAGTTCGGCGAGGTGTCACCAGAAAAGTATGCCGGTTTTTTTTTTCGATTTGTTACCGCGAACGCATTTTTCGATAAAAACTTTTCGATAATAGCCACCTCCGTTCATCGCTTGTGTTCTTTAAAATAAATCATTTCCGCGGCTGAGTAATCGAAATTTAAAACGAATATTTCTTACTTTTATACCTGGAAATATCGCTCTAAGAAAGAATAAAGTGACCAATGCGCCAGCGAGCTAACCGCCGTTTTAGTTTTTTAGCGTTCGCGTGGGGTTGGAACTCTGCGAATAAAAAACACCTAACGCCTTCAACGATTTTTTGCGCGAAAAAAAACCGGTTTTTTTTCGCTCTACCCGCCCGCTGTAAAATGTGTGTGCAAGCGTGTGAGTAAGTTTAAAGTTCCTGGTTCATTTTTGTGTTTCTGGCTTGTCGTTCCTTTTTTCGCGCGTAGCCTCGCGCGGTGTCTATGAATCTACGGCTCGCTGCAGAGAAGCAGGTGGGTGGCAGAGGTGTTTTTTCCCAGAATATCGACGTGTCCGCGTGGTATTCAGCTAAAAGAGGAAGCTCGCGATGCGCGAAGCTGAGCTCCGCGTGTTGCCACGCCGCTCTCAATCGATGTCTCACCGCAACAGCTCCAATTTTTTTTGAAAAAAGTCCCTCTAATGCCTCGCGTGCAATAACACCTTTTATCCCCATAATTTTAAGCTTCTAAGATCTGTTTTTTCCTTTATGTTTTTCTCGCTTCACGTTCTATGAATTACGAAACGCTTTTAAGCTAGCTATTTTCTCCGTCTATTAAATAAAAATAATTCGCTCCTGGCTCAAAATTAAACGGAGAAAAACAAAAAAGGTAATTTTTACGGACGCATAATTAGAAAAATTATCAATGAAAAATCCCACATGAACAACATAAACCATGGATAGTCATAGTGAACTTTAGTTTTTTTAGCAGCCAAAGCGAAACTCAAAAAAGAAGCTAAATTTTAACATAATTATATATTTATTTAATAGCAGGTTCTTGAAGAATGCCAAAATACGTATGCCAGTAAGCAAAATATCCCGAATTATCAAACACAAAATTAAAGAGAGTTACAGCAACCTTTACATTTTTGCTTAAGTGATTGTTTTAATTTATAATCTGTAGTTCGGATTTTTGAATAATTAGGATGTTAATTTACAAGCACTTTGGCGTGAATTTGACGATAAAATAATTTTATTTTATTTTAAGTATAATTTTTGTGCATTTTGTACTGCATTCATGTTCATGTTTTTGCAAACCATGAAGAGTTAACTGGGACCAAAATCAAGTTTACATTTTTTTTTATATTGATTTGTGTTAACGCTGTATTAAAGCATGTTCTACACATTGTAAAAATATTGAGAATGGCGTAACCGTTTAAAATAATTTATGTGGCAATGCCTTATTTTTCGTCTAATGACGTAAAACAAAACGAAATTTCTCACGGTAACATGTTAGGATTTAGGGTCGATGGAGCCTTGAGAACTTGGAGCTGGAACTTGGAGCCAAAAAAAGGGAACTTGGAGCCGTAAGTAGGGAACTTGGAGCCGTAAGTAGGGAACTTGGAGCCGAATGTAAAAATCGCTAAAACGTTTACCTAAGCCTAAGCGAAACCTAAATCTAACCCTTTACCGATTTTTTCTTAAAGGCTCCAAGTTCCCATTGTTCGTGGCTCCAAGTTCCCAAAAATTTCTTATGGCTCCAAATTCCCTTCTTGTGGCTCTAAAGACCCCGTACCCATGTTAGTTCGAATCCGTATAGGCACCTTGCACTGAAACGCAGTTTATACATGAAGTATCCAATATACATAAGTGTAACCATAATGGATATTTACCGTACTCCTACTTATCTTTTCGTAGTATGCAGATCAACCGATAAAAAGCGCGCGAAAATACCGTATCTCATACTTATCTTTCGTAGTATGCAAATGAGGCGATAGAAAGCGCGCGAAATTTCGATCGATTGATCTGCATACTACGAAAAGATAAGTAGGAGTACGGTAAATATCCATTATGGTGACACTTATGTATATTGCATACTTCATGTATAAACTGCGTTTCAGTGCAAGGTGCCTATACGGATTCGAACTAACATGGGTACGGGGTCTTTAGAGCCACAAGAAGGGAACTTGGAGCCATAAGAAATTTTTGGGAACTTGGAGCCACGAACAATGGGAACTTGGAGCCTTTAAGAAAATGGGGTAAAGGTAGATTTAGTTTCGCTTAGGCTTAGGCTAAACGTTTTAGCGATTTTTACATTCGGCTCAGGGTGCGCTGCTTACGGCTACAAGTTACCTTTTTGGCTCCAAGTTCCAGCTCCAAGTTCTCAGTAAACCACATTTCAGGGTAGGTGTTACGAGTAATTACACTGTTTTTATTTTTTAATTATTATTGATTTTCAGATCGTTCACTAAGAAAACAGCCTTACGGTACAACAACAACACCTGACACAATAAATTTAATTTTTGTATGGCACAAATGTTTTCGGGGATGTGTCTCATTATCGATTTTTTCATACGGACACCGACTCGCCAATCAACTTACATTTAAAAAATAAAAGCCGTTCATTATTGTATTAAAATATCGCTTTATATATTCAACATTAATTTTTTCATATCTTATGGATAAAAACCGGACGATTTTCAATTTACATTTCGAAGATCTCGCCAGGTAGTTTTATCTTGCGAAATTACTTTCGCTTCTGTCTTTGTTTTTTGTTTATATAATGTAATATCGAAATGAAGAGCAAAAACTATATTTTTGGATTATTTTTGGAAATACACAATTTTTTAAGCTGATATGGTCGACTGGCGTGGTTGAAATAGTTTTTCAAGCGTTTAAGGCCACATTCCCTGAGACCCAAACTTGTGATTGTTTTGCCCAACTAATGGCGCTGTTTCATGGGTTTGGGGCTTAGGAATAGGTTCTTATAATATTCTTCCTATGTTCAATAACGAAACCGCACATTTAAAACAAGTTGCTCCGGGCTTGTTGTATGGTAAGTAATTTTATTTTCTACAAATTTTATAGCATTACGTGCACTTAGCTTATATTTACTGTGTTTTTATGTAATTTTTAAAAAATTAAGTTTGTTAATGACGGATTTTTTCGTCAGAAACATTCGGCAGAATAAATTTCATTCCTACATTCAAGTCGCCCATGGAAGCCCATGGTTATACGTAATATTTCTACAGTTCTCAAATAGACATCAATATTTGTGTTGATTTATACTGCTTCAAATAATATTCTTGATTAATAACTCCACGCAATCCTGATTTTAAAGTTGATGAGTGAATAACCCATGTAGCTTTCGAGCTTAATTTTTTTTCAACTAATTTGGTGAGGTGAATAATCAAAATGCAACGTCATAAATTAAAAAAACATTTTTCAAAACTTTTTAAAAGGAAAAAAATCATAAAAATTCGGATTTTGTTCAGGTTCAAGTAAGCTGAAAATCGTTTTTTCAAGACTAAAGCTTCTGAGCTCCCTTCGTTTCAAAAGACTGGAGCTTCGGAGCATTATATTAAAGGGTAGGAATATCACTAGTCATCAGACCTGTGCACTGCCCCCCCAGGGGTTTTATTGGGGGGGGGGGGTTGGCAATTCCCAAACGCGGGGGCACGGGGGGCCAATTTTTTTGAAACGGGGGCAATAAAACGGGGAGGGAGACAAGCAGGGGAGCAAGAAAAAAAAAAGAGAAAAAAAGAAAAAAGAAGGAAAAAAAGAGACAAAAAATCGAAAATAAGGTAAAAATAGCTTTAAAATGGCTTAAAATACATTGAAATAGGCTAAAACTGCAAAAAATTTGCGATGATGGCGTCATCATAGGTCGAAAATTGCGTCATAATTTTAGGGTATTTTTTCATTTTTTTGGCGGGAGGGGGGCAATAAAACGGGGGGGGGGCAAATCCTCCAATAAAGCTTGGGGAGGGGATTTCCAGATCGTGCACCGTGCATTGTCATAATCGATATATATTGCGTTTGATAACAACCGATGCTCCACATTAATCTAACAATAATAGATAATTTAATATTTAAAAAAATATCAGTGTCAAAAAACTATTTTGACTCGTTGTTAGTAAAAATATTTTAATCATATTGCCATTTGGACGCTCGTTGTTTTATTTGATAAAAATGGTTATTTAAAGTAACACGATGCTGGGAAAGTATATATTTTTAGCATAACAAGTTCATATTTTTTTAACTTCAATTTAAGACAAAAGAAAACGCAATTTTTCCAAAGCCAAAGCGACACCTAGGTTGGGTGCGCTTAGAGTTGATACATTAAAAACCTAAAAAGTTTCAAAAAATGCCAAATATTGCCTATTTTACTTATTTTTTTCCCGAAGATATGCAGAAGATTCTTTCCAGACACCATTAAAATTTTATATTTTTTTGGAATAATAACCAATAACAACTATATTCTCACACTGCTGTTTTTATAAAAATTTTGGTTTACTATACTGCGTTAATTCTGAGCAAATAACGCCAAAAGTTTTTTAATCTATTAAAAATCCTTAAACGTATATTGTTGTAAAACTCACTACAGCAAAATTATAAAATCAGGGAAGAGCGCGGAGCGCTCTTTCCCTTATATTAAATGGGTTAAGTCACTGCGCGGTTAACCGTTGTTGATGGCGTCATCGAAATCAACAAAACCTTTAATAGTTTTTTAGCCAATTGAAAATCTAAGCATTTTACATAACTAAAATATTACCCATATTTTTCTGATATTAAAAACCTAAAAACTTTTGCTAAACATACCTGAATTTCATACTAATAAGCTTAATTTGCTTAACTTTTTTTTTGTTTTTTTTTTTTTGCTCCCCTGCTTTTCTCCCTCCCCGTATGCCCCCGCAAAAAAGCCCCCCGTGCCCCCGGGTTTCGGAAAAATTTGCCAACCTCCCCCCATCCCCTGGGGGGGCGGGCAGGTCTGATGACTAGTGATATTCCTACCCTTCAATATAATGCTCCGAAGCTCCAGTCTTCTGAAACGAAGGGAGCTCAGAAGCTTTAGTCTTGAAAAAACGATTTTCAGCTTATTTGAACCTGAACAATATCCGAATTTTTATGATTTTTTTCCTTTTAAAAAGTTTTGAAAAATGTTTTGTTAATTTATGACGTTGCATTTTGATTATTCACCTCACCAAATTAGTTGAAAAAAAATTAAGCTCGAAAGCTACATGGGTTATTCACTCACCCACTTTAAAATCAGGATTGCGTGGAGTTATTAATCAAGAATATTATTTGAAGCAGTATAAATCAACACAAATGTTGATGTCTATTTGAGAACTGTAGAAATATTACGTATAACCATGGGCTTCCATGGGCGACTTGAATGTAGGAATGAAATTTATTCTGCCGAATGTTTCTGACGAAAAAATCCGTCATTAACAAACTTAATTTTTTAAAAATTACATAAAAACACAGTAAATATAAGCTAAGTGCACGTAATGCTATAAAATTTGTAGAAAATAAAATTACTTACCATACAACAAGCCCGGAGCAACTTGTTTTAAATGTGTGGTTTCGTTATTGAACATAGGAAGAATATTATAAGAACCTATTCCTAAGCACCAAACCCATGAAACAGCGCCCATTAGTTGGGCAAAACAATCGAAGTTTGGGTCTCAGGGAATGTGGCCTTAAACGCTTGAAAAACTATTTCAACCACGCCAGTCGACCATATCAGCTTGAAAAATCGTGTATTTCCAAAAATAATCCAAAAATATAGTTTTTGCTCTTCATTTCGATATTACATTATATAAACAAAAAACAAAGACAGAAGCGAAAGTAATTTCGCAAGCTAAAACTACCTGGCGAGATCTTCGAAATGTAAATTGAAAATCGTCCGGCTTTTATCCATAAGATATGAAAAAATTAATGCTGAATATATAAAGCGATATTTTAATACAATAATGAACGGCTTTTATTTTTTAAATGTAAGTTGATTTGCGAGTCGGTGTCCGTATGAAGAAATCGATAATGAGACACATCCCCGAAAACATTTGTGCCATACGAAAATTAAATTTATTGTGTCAGGTGTTGTTGTTGTACCGTGAGGCTGTTTTCTTAGTGAACGATCTGAAAATCAATAATAATTAAAAAAATAAAAACGTGTAATTACTCGTAACGCCTACCCTGGAATGTGGTTTACTGAGAACTTGGAGCTGGAACTTGGAGCCAAAAAAAGGGAACTTGGAGCCGTAAGTAGGGAACTTGGAGCCGAATGTAAAAATCGCTAAAACGTTTACCTAAGCCTAAGCGAAACCTAAATCTAACCCTTTACCGATTTTTTCTTAAAGGCTCCAAGTTCCCATTGTTCGTGGCTCCAAGTTCCCAAAAATTTCTTATGGCTCCAAGTTCCCTTCTTGTGGCTCTAAAGACCCCGTACCCATGTTAGTTCGAATCCGTATAGGCACCTTGCACTGAAACGCAGTTTATACATGAAGTATGCAATATACATAAGTGTCACCATAATGGATATTTACCGTACTCCTACTTATCTTTTCGTAGTATGCAGATCAATCGATCGAAATTTCGCGCGCTTTCTATCGACTCATTTGCATACTACGAAAGATAAGTAATACAGTTCGCGCGCTTTTTATCGGTTGATCTGCATACTACGAAAAGATAAGTAGGAGTACGGTAAATATCCATTATGGTTACACTTATGTATATTGTATACTTCTTTTATAAACTGCGTTTCAGTGCAAGGTGCCTATACGGATTAGAACATGGGTACGGGGTCTTTAAAGCCACAAGAAGGGAATTTGAGACCAAAAAAATAGGATTTCAAACTTGGAGCCACGACAATGGGAACTCAAAAGTTCTCCGGAGAAAATGAGTTAAAGTTTAGATTTAGTTTTCACTTAGCTTAGGTAAACGTTTTAGCGAATTTGAGCTCTACGGCTCCAAGCTCCTACTTACGGCTCCAAGTTCCCTTTTTTTGGCTTGGGCTCCATCTCCAAGTTCTCAAGGCTCCATCGACCCTAAATCCTAACATGTTACCGTGAGAAATATCGTTTTGTTTTACGTCATTAGACGAAAAATAACACGTAACCACATAAATTATTTTAAACGGTTACGCCATTCTCAATATTTTTACAATGTGTAGAACATGCTTTAATACAGCGTTAACACAAATCAATATAAAAAAAAATTTAAACTTGATTTTGGTCCCAGTTAATTCTTCATGGTTTGCAAAAACATGAACATGAATGCAGTACAAAATGCACAAAAATTATACTTAAAATAAAATAAAATAATTTTATCGTCAAATTCACGCCAAAGTGCTTGTAAATTAACATCCTAATTATTCAAAAATCCGAACTACAGATTATAAATTGAAAACGATCACTTAAGCAAAAATGTAAAAGTTGCTGTAACTCTCTTTAATTTTGTGTTTGATAATTCTGGGATATTTTAGTTAATGGCATACGTATTTTGGCATTCTTAAAGAACCTGCTATTAAATAAGTATATAATTATGTTAAAATTAAGCTTCTTTTTTGAGTTTCGGTTTGGCTGCTAAAAAAACTAAAGTTCACTATAATTATCCATGGTTTATGTTGTTTTCATGTGGGATTTTTCATTAATATTTTTTTTAATTATGCGTCCGTAAAGATTGCCTTTTTTGTTTTTCTCCGTTTAATTTTGAGCCAGTAGAGAATTATTTTTATTTAATAAACAGAAAAAATAGCTAGCTTAAAAGCGTTTCGTAATTCATAGAAAGTGAAACAGAGAAAAAATTAAGGGAAAAAACAGGATCTTAGAAGCTTAAAATTATGGGGATAAAAGGTGTTATTGCACGCGCAGAAATTCAAGAGGGACTTTTTTCAAAAAAAAATTGGAGCTTGTTGCGGTGAGACATCGATTGAGAGCAGCATGGCAGCACGCGGAGCTCAGCTTCGCGCATCGCGAGCTTCCTCTTTTAGCTGAATACCACGCGGACACGTCGATATTATCAAAAAAAACCCCTGTGCCACCGACCTGCTTCTCTGCAGCGAGCCGTAGATTAATAGACACCGCGAGAGGCTACACGCGAAAAAAAGGAACGACAAGCCAGAAACACAAAAATGAACCAGGAACTTCAAACTTACTGACACGCTTGCACACACATTTTACAGCGGGCGGTTAGAGCGAAAAAAACCGGTTTTTTTTCGCGCAAAAAATCGTTGAAGGCATTAGGTGTTTTTTTTTCGCAGAGTTCCAACCCCACGCGAACGCTAAAAAACCAAAACGGCGGTTAGCTCGCTGGGGCGGCATTGGTCGCTTTATTACTTTCTTAGAGCGATATTTCCAGGTATAAAAGTAAGAAATATTCGTTTTAATTTCCGATTACTCAGCCGCGGAAATGATTTTATTTTTAAAGAACACAAGCGACTGAACAGAGGTGGGTATTATCGAAAAGTTTTATGGAAAAATGCGTTGCGCCGGTAAGAAATCGAAAAAAAACCGGCATACTTTTCTGGTGACCCCTCGGCCGAACTATGCAAAATGCGAACACAGTTCAGGAATGCGCGATTTTAATCATCCACGACGGTTTGAACAACTTAAAAAAGGGGCGGTCGCGCGCTCGCGGCGCGAAAAAATTGACACACTCGCCGGAATTTAACGAAAAAAACTTATGTGGAAAACTGAAAAAAAAATGAAGGTCATTTCTCAGACGTCTGCTCACTGTGGATAAAAAAAATTCCTGTTATTTGAATAGAAAACACGCGATTTGGTTCAAAATGAAACCTATTATAACAGGTAAAGAAAGATTGGCCCTTCTTATTACACATACTTCAATTAAGTTAAGTGAAATAAAGTTCTTTGGAGCCCTGGAGCACTACCGAAGTTCTGCAGCTACGCCTTATTTTTTTCGCTAATGTTCGGAATAATTTAAAAGCAATCTCAAATAATATTCTTGTATAACTTTACACAAGTTAGATCGGCGTTAGAAAATGCGTTCGCAACTGTTGACTCTCTTTATTTAGTTGGTTAAATTCACGCACAAAAATAGATTATAGTTCGTTTAATCAGCTGCTATATTCTTGGGTGCCCGCAAAAATTACTGTATGCGAATTAAGCGACATCCTATGCAAATTAATTGTTATGTGAAATTCCCCATCGATTAGACTTCTTATATAGCTTTACTTTACATTATTACGGTCAGCTAGAAACTAAATTTTATGTAATACTTTCCGTCCCTCTAAAAACAATAAAGCACCCGATTTCGCGACCATTTCGCCAGAGACAAATTCGAACGCTTTTTTTATACACGAACAATGGGAGTCAATACTTGCGAACGCACTTTTCCGAAACCTCGTGTGAGATTGGAGAATTGCTCGTTCGTTGATTTTATTTCCCTTTACTTCGTAAAACGAGTCCAAAATTGTCGCAAAACGTCGTAAAAGCGATTTGTCAGTTTCAACAAGCCATTGCGAACGTATCAGCAATATTCCTACCTAATCATTTCAAATTATACTCCGGAGCCTCACCGAGCGTTTACAGCCTAGGGAGCCCGGAGCTCTAGCTTTTAAAGAACAATTACCAGCCAATGAAACCTTGAAATACGTTTTAATTTTCCGTCGGTATAAGTACTATTTTTATTGTAAGTGCAAAAAAAACCTTTTGGGTTACAAAAAAAATTGACCAATTAGGATAACTGACTTAAAATCGGCTAGCCTTAATTTCGGCCACCGGCTGTTATTTCTGCCATGCGTAAAGTTATGAAATAAACTGCGTATACCTAGATAGATCATCATGTCATCTATCTAGCCATGTGCAAGTCATTTCATAACCTTGCGCATGGCAAAAATTGCAGCCGGTGGCAGAAATTGAGGCCGGCCGAATATAAGTCAGCTACCCTAATCTACTTACTTACTATGACATTTACTTTTTGATTATTCACGAAACAGGGGATACTTCAGTATTCCGCAAAGTGTAGCCTCGCTCCGAAGCTATGGGAAACATTGCTAAATTACATATACTAAAGATAAATTCTATCAGGGTAAAAATACATGAGTGGTAAAGTAACCACTCATTTTTAAAAAAAATATCAAGTTCAAAGAAACACTTGACGAAATTAAATAATAATTGGTTAATTAACCGCTGAAAACTTTTTTTTAGTTTTTTCTCGCTCGCGGGTTTATTGTTTATTTCTTCCTGGCGGAAAGCGGTTACACCCTTAAATTCAGCCTGGAAGACTTTAGCTTTAGCCTTAAAAATGCTCTAAGAATAGAGCAAGAAATAGGGGCGATTTCTCCCCGGGTGTGCTTGGGCATTCCGCAAAGTGGAGCACCGCTCCGAAGCTATATGGAAAACATTACTGAATTATATATCGTCATTACTATGTTTATAATACAATGAGTCAATAGCGTCATAAAATACTTGTAACTGTGACTCTTTTTATAACACACAATTAATATAAACAAAATGAGTCAGAGTCACATTGATTTTATACTGATTGTGACTCTTTGTGTCAGAGTAACGACGATATATTAATATTTAACCGCATCCTGTATAGAGAGTCACAGTCACAAGCATTATAACGTATATATATATATATAACTAACTAAAATAGAATAATACGCTAAACGCCGTCGACGCCAGCGTATTCCCGTCATAAATCACGATCGCCACAATGAAAGAAGCCATTATACAAAATTGCAATTTGAACACCGGAATTTATTACGGGATGTCGCTTCAAACGCGGGCCGGTTAATTGTTCTGTTTGTTTAATTTATCGCAGGAATAAGGCGGTTATAATAGGGTCATTAGACTGAAATATTATTATTTTTTCCCACAACACTTCTTTCAGTCGCAGACTGATTTATCTATTCTCGGACTATCGTCTGAGTTGCCCCTGCCTTCTAAGTGAGTGATAAGGTGAAGACAAAAAAAAAAACACTTTACGCATCCGTTTATGCTAAAAAAAACCAGTAAGATACGAGTGCTTTACTGGGGTGGGAAAGCTTGTTTTATATTGGCAAACTGTAAATTCCACCGACACCGACCAAAATCTACCGTAATCTATCGTAATTTTTAATATTATGCAAATTTTATCTTAAGCCTAAGCCTAACCTGCACATCAATATATAATTGCGTAAATTTGAGGCGGTGTCGGTGTCGGTGTCATTGTCGGTGTCGGTGGAATTTACAGTTTGCCTTTTATACTTTCATCGCCAATTTTATTCAGCCGACGTATTGTTGATGTTCCCCGGATCTCCGAGCTCCGTAGTGGAACTCCGGTTTTAAGGAGCTCCGGAGCAACCCCGTACTATTATCGTGAATAGTTAAAAAGTATGTAATGCTTTAAATTAATTTGTCAGAAAAGTTTTCATACTTTTTTTGAAACTTATAAAAACAATGAAGCTACCTAACATAACGAAAATCCGGTGCGTGGTCCTACCAAGAAATAAAGTTCCCTTCAGATTAAATTTATTTTATTGTAATATTTTTGAATCTAGAAATATTACAAATAATGAAGCATCTATTTTAAAAATTTTAGCGGATTTTTAAGATATTAAGCATCACAAAATGTTTTTTAATTAACCAAACAAATAAATATGAAAAACCTTAGTTGTGGGAAAAAATGCTTTAAACAAAAAGTTATTTAAATTAAAAGTTATTTAAATAACTTAAATTGCTTAAATTGTTGTTAAATCTAGTGTTTCTGGGAAAATGGAGTAAAAAATATTTGTTTCATAACGAATTCTGATTTCACGGCGGGACCACCGAGCCAGAAATTTATCAGTCTAGGAAGGTCCATAGGAGTTTTGAAAATCTAAATAGAATGAATAATTTAGAACATATTTCAAATTTAAATAAGCTTTAAATTGTCCATTTAACGAACCGAGCTCGGAGCCTGGGAGCGAACTTTGCTTTTAATAGCCGAAGCTTCGGAACATTATATTAAAGGGTAGGAAGAATCATCATCACTCCTCACGTCTCTCGAGGTATTTAATCGGCTTTGTTTATTGTCTTACTTCCTGAAGAAAAGCGCATTTCCCACTGTTGTATACTTAACCAAGTACAAATTTATGTAAAAAAATTTTATGTAGCTATTATTAAAAAAAAACAAAAATTAATTAATTAATTAATACATACTACCTTTTTCCGAATATTTCGTTCAATTTAAACCGTTACCTGTCTTACATACCTTTTATTATAACCACATTCATGACTATGTTGCTGCTTCTAATCCAATATTATATCAGACAGTGATGTTCCTACCCTCCAATATCATGTTCCGAAGTTCTAGCCATTTTAAGCGAAGAAAGCCGAAGCTCCGCCCATTAAATAAGCGATTGTAAGCTTATTTAAGCTTGATAATACATTCAAAATTACTCTATCTGCATTTTCAAGATTCCGGAGCTTTGCGGAGCCCCCGGGGGTCTCCGGCGCTCCTAAAAGCGGAGCTCCGGAGCTAAGAGCTCCAGGGTACATCACTAATATCAGACAGACTAAGACTATTGTTATAAAAAATTATCCACAGAATATAAAACTCTGCTCGTTAAAAGAATATATTATCTATTGACAATTGAATGTGGAAAGATATTTTTACTATCTTTATTTCCACACAATTTGTCGGTAATATGGCAAAATGAGCCACAATTCGTATAAAATATGTGCGCCTGTGACTCATTTTAAATTTAAAACAGGACATTATTTACTAGAAAATGAGTCACAGACGTGTATTTTATAATGACTGTGGCTCATTTTGCCGTAGTAACGACGATTTAAAAAATATGCTGGTTAAAATTTTTTTTGTCAACTGGCGTTTATATCCAAATTCAAAATTGAAAAAAAAAACTTTTTGGGTTTAAAGACAGTTGTCGCTACACAGCAAAATGAGCCACTCTCATTATAAAATACACGTGACCGTGACTCATTTTGTAGCGAATAAGTTCGGTTTAAAATATAAAATGAGTCACAGTCGCATATATTTTTTACGGATTATGGCTCAGTCTGTCGTAGTAATCGACGATAGTTATATAGGTCAACTGTACAATTCGACA
>JASAMX010034879.1:0-30182 GCA_030248175.1 Microlaimidae sp. YZB2_3 | reverse complement strand
TTTCCAGCAATACGTTATATGTACGTGTACTTCGTTCAGTTACGTATTGCTTGTACATTTTGTACATGGTGTTAATATGTTAGCTTACTATTATTAATCAATAACTAGTATTAATTGAACTTACGGCTAATTTGTAGGTCTAAAGCATCAATAGCTTTTTGAATGGCGTAAAGGCGGTCAATATCATAATTGTAATCAATAAAATTATTGCATTTTTGATCCACAACTGTTTTTAGTACCCATTTACTGTATCCACGCACAGCTGTTGGCTAGAATATGTTTTTTAACAAAACGAGGATTTTGTAAAAAAAAGTTGGATATTTTGTGGAACACGGTTAAACGATAATTGTGTTTAAATTAAACAAAGCAAAAAATATTTTTTGCAAGAAAATATAAAAACATTTTTTTGCATAACATTTTAATTTCATACCATGTTTCTTAACTGTAGCGTATGACGGAAGAGGTCCATAGCTTCAGAATACTGCTCGACACGTTCAGCAACTAAAGCCTGAAAAACAAAAAATAGCTGGTTGTTATGTCATACCGTATTTAAGTTTTTAACCGACAAAACGATAAAAAAATCTGCGAGTGATTGATGGTCTGCTTATATAAATATCTGTAGCCATCCATATTAGAGTAGTACAGAATATTAAATATACCCTGAAAAAAGCATAACTCTTAAAATGGAACTGTTTTTAAAAAATTTTAACTCTTTGATAGTCTGTTTTTTTTTCAAATAAACATGATTATCAAACAAAAACAGCAAATTTACACCAATTAATTAAAATTTATTCTCATTTAGATTAAAAAAATATTTACACCAAACTCCGCTACATTAAGGACATTATTCAAGCTCCGGTGATCAGGTGATATTCAAGAAGTTTTAATTTTAATTAATTAACCGAAGTGTATTTTGCCAGTGACGTTCCAAGGATATGTTTTCGGGAGGGGGGCGGTCTGGGTGGTAAAAACCCTGAGGGGGTTTGGGGTATTCAGAAGCGGGGAGCGGGGAAAATTTGGGTTTTTGACTATTAATATGCTTTTGGAAGGCTTTGCCGGATTTCAGGACGGCCCCTGGGCGCGCCACTGTATTTTGCATTTATATATTTTTTGAGGATTTTTACCTGTGAACACCAGGAATTAGAGTATTCTGGGTCGGAAGACTGAGCAAACTGAAATGCTTCATGGGCCAGTTTAAAATCTTCGTACTGAAAATATAACAATCCTAAGTTTGTCCAGGCAATCGGATTTCTTTTTTCAAGGTGTAACGCTTTTGAAAAACAATGCTGAGCCAAATTTCTGTTCTTGACTGGGCCGTTAGCGTGAAGAAGTCCAAGGTTCAACCACGCCTGCGTACAGGACGGATTTAAGGTGAGGGATTTTTTGAGACACGCCATTGATTTCTCAGCTGCAGCTTTATCATTACTGTTTAAAGCCTTGTGAAGCGCTGCCGTTCCTAAATCCGCCCAAAGCTCGAAAGAATTAGGCTGTAGGCGTACAGCACGCCAATAAGAAGAAATCGCACAGTTTAAAGTTGTAGAGTGGAAAAGCTCACAAGAAACATCCAACAGAAGTCCAAGCTGTTCCGGCAAAAGCTTTAAACTGCAAAGACTTTCTGGTAGTTTACTCAGAGCCACAAAAACATCTCCCAAAATTTTCCATCCGTACGCCAGGTTTGTCAATTTGAACTGGACCATCACCATTGAAAGACAATCGATAGATGAGTGGAATCTGCAACAAATATATTATCAGAGTTTTTATTTTAGGTTAAAAAAGAGATTTAAGAATTCAGTTATCCCAGACACTGCCCTGCTCCCCCCGGGAGGTTTTATTGGGGGGAGCACG
Source organism: Microlaimidae sp. YZB2_3 (assembly GCA_030248175.1). Classification (NCBI taxonomy): domain Eukaryota; kingdom Metazoa; phylum Nematoda; class Chromadorea; order Desmodorida; family Microlaimidae; species Microlaimidae sp. YZB2_3. Next base: position 28,337 of record JASAMX010034879.1, on the reverse strand, counting down.
GGAGGCAAATTTTTTAAACAGGGGGGGGCAATAAAACCCCGGGGTAAGCAGGGGAGAAAGAGAAAAAAAAGGAAAAAAGAAAAAAAAATGAAAAAAAGGCAAAATTTAGGTAAAAATAGGTCTACAATGGCTTTAAAAGCATTGATATAGACTAAAAATTGCGAGAAAATTGGCGATGGATAATGGAGTCATAATAGATCAAAAATGAGGTCATAATTTTGGGTACTTTTTCATTTTTGGGCAGAAGGGGGAGGGGAATAAAACGGGGGCACAACAGCACAGCCACTAATAGGGCCGTTTTTAGAACATGGGCATTTCATGATTACGCAATAAATTGGTTTAAAAATTAAACTGTCCCGGTAAAATTTAAGCTATTTTCCGAATTTTTAGTCCCCGTGGTTCTACGTTGCGTCTGTGGTGAGCAATCGTTATAAAATAAAATAGTGTAATCGGCACACATATTGCTGTAGGTAAAAACGGGTTGAATTAAGTGGTCGGGTGTTAAATTGTAGTTGTAAATGGTTAAAAGACAGCGTTGAAATGTGTAGGGGTCATAGCATTGCACTTAAACTCGATTGAGGGGGTCCTTTTAAAAAGTGCCGAAATTAAATGCACTTTTTTCCCAAATTTTGCTCATTTTGATACCATTTGGCATTTTAGCTGTAACTTTTTGCAGTTACACGTTGAACAACAAGTAGAAGCTTAAATTAAAGAAAACTGTCTGGGGATAATGATAGGCTTTTAAATTTTTGAAAATGATGATTTTTTGACTGAGAAACAATCGATTGTTTGTAAAGTGCCGAAATTAAATGCATACATTTAATTCGGCAATTTTCCATTTTTTAAAAACTTATTTAATTAAGTAAAAAAAAACTACTTTCGTACAGTGAAACTTTTGTGACGCAACGCAGTATCGTAAAAGCTTCAAAACGGGCTATCAAACATGAAAATCGGGCCATACAGTGAAAAGTTACATTGGAAAAACAAAAAGGACTAAATTAAATGCACTACCCTGTTCCGGGGGGTGGGGCTTTCCAGACCGTGCACAGTTCTGCTATCCAGTTAGAAATATTTTGCAAAATGTCTTTTAAAGCAAGCACTGTTATATTACAGATGCAGTGTATAAAGTATAAAAGTGTTTATTGCACGGGTTTAAAATATCAAACACAAAAAGTGCAACACAAAATCATTACAGGTAAACATAATCGAATTTATTTATTTCAAAGTATCATAAATTAGGACCTTTTTTTCGTATAGTAAATTAGGACCGTTTTTTAAATCAACTATTCACTGACATTTTTACACTAATATTAATAGTAATGCCAAATTGAGTTACCGCCTTGCCAATATATTTATATTATGTATTTTTTGTCACGTCTAGCTTAATAATAAAAAATACGCCCGTTATTGCAACTACGACGCTTCGGTCACTACCACGATTTATTGTTGATACATTATGAATTATTCTGCATGCCGACCTTTGTTAGGCATAAGTTCAAGAATTAATTTTGTTTCTTTAAAGGATAAATGTTTGCTATCGCTTTGCGGGAGGCACAGAAATTTAAAAGAAATAGTCGTTGACTGTTTACCTGTATGCGACATGGGAGTAACGAGACTGTTGGGCAAACATTTCTCCGGATCGCAGCAATGCTTCCGCCAAAAGCAAGTGCGGTGGCCCAGTATCGCTTGCGCGGGCAACAAGCCTCCGCGCACAATCCATCTTTCCAGTTCCCCTCTAGAAATCTGACCCCTCCCCCGTCTTCAAAATATATATATATTATATATTTTTCGTAATACCATTATAACTAAATTAAATAGGGTACTCATGTAGAATTTATATCACACGTACATGACGACCAGTTAAGTATTTTGTTGTAAATTTTGTGCATTTAACCCACCTTAATCAGACAAAAATGAATTTTAAATTCAAGTTTGATAAGACTTACTATAAGTATATTCCTTTATATATATTTTTTGTATATAACCAGTAGGGTAACTTATAATTTGAGTTTTTTGGGTTTTAGATTTTTATTAAAATGTCAGTGTCAAAACAAAAATTAAAAAAAAATCTTAAGTAAGCAAATTAAAAATAGCAACCATTTTTGGTGTTTTAAAACTAAAAACATTAGGAAATTATTGTAAAAGCGAAAATACTATATCTATAGTACAAATCCAAAACCATAAAATTTCAAAAAGAAACAGTTCGTAAATAATAAAAAAATAAAAACAAACAAAATGAAAAAAATATTAAAGTTTATCCTGAAGAATTCTTGTATTATACATCCTCTTTTCTATCTTTCTATTTCCGTTTGAAATAATTAAGGATTTTTAACGCTCGTTATGCTGTAATACAATTTATCGAGAAATAAATAAACCCAAATAAACAAAGAATATACTTTATTTAGGTTTTTTACCTTTTCTTGTAAAATATAATTTTTTGCTGCATCTGCTTTTTTCTTATCACGTGCTGTCAAAATCACATTAGCGTTTCTTATTGAAAGTGCCCTGCATGTTTCTAATCCTAAATCTAGTAACGTTAATAATGTCTAAAAAATACGTGCGATGAGATAAACCTTAGCATTAACTATTGCCGTGTGTCACTAACAATATCTCTACAATAATGTTATTATTTTATTTTATATAAGATTTTATAGTTTTGACGCATATATGTTGAAATTATTGAGTGGACTTAGGTCCCCGGTGTTTACATAGACCGCCGAGAAACAGCAGGGTGCCAATCTGAGTCGACTTAGGTCTCCAAAGAACGCGATTTCAGTTATATTTACGTTATAAGCAATTAAAAAAAGTAAAAACATTATGCAGTGTATTAATTTATTTTTATACAAAATGTATTATATAAAGCATTCCTAAAACAATAGGCATTAAAAAAAAGTACGACAGTCAAAATAAATGTCATAATAAGTAAAAAAAAATATGTGTAAGTATTTTTACAAAAATTAAAAATAAAAATAAAAAATGGCCAAAATAAAAAATTGGACCTTTTTGCTAGCTTTATTTTTACAAAACGCTCTTTTTCGCTTTCAACACTCTTATGACATTGTTTTTGCAAACCGCTGGTGTCCTTCGTATGTCAACTTTTGTATAAACTGTGAACTCCACTCCAAGGACTGGACCTCACTCCACTGGTAATTAACGGGGACCTAACTCCACGATATTGTTGAGATTACAAAAACATCAAAGGATGACATGACAATAAACTGTAAAGCTGTGTATCCGTCAGCGTTAAAATGCATCAGCGTCAGTTTTTAAACAGCTTTATATATGTATGTATTCCGATTTGTATAGGTTTTTTTATAAATAATCCTGAAAGAATAAAATCCAAAAATAATAACCATAAAACGAAACTTAATGCTAGTTATTACTTAAGCCAAAACGTCCTTTGGACAAAGTCCAAATGACAATTTCAGAAAAGCCAAAACCTCCTTTGAACAGTCCAAAACGTCCTTTGAACGAAGTATGAATGCTAGTTAAAATATTCTTTTTTGGACTTTCTTTTGGACAGTCCAAAAACAGTCCAAAGCGTCCAAAGGACCAAGTCTAAAGGACGTTTTGACGGCTGAAGAGTAAGAGTGAACCAGCTTTTATACGTTATTCTAAAGTCTGGGTCACACCAGAGTGACAAGTGACAACGCGTTTACACCTCAGAGACAAGTGACAGTGTCACAGTGTAAAGCCGCGCGCCGAAATCACTTGTCACTTCATTATGAACAAACACTTCGTCCAAAGTATTGAAAGGACAAAGTCCAAAGGACGTTTTGGCTTGTCCAAAGGACAATTTTACGTCCTTTGGACAAGCCAAAACGTCCTTTGGACTTTGTCGTTTGGACACTTGGGACGAAGTATGAAACAGCCTTAAATGTGCGCTGTTTAAAAAAGATCTTAAATCAAAATGATAGTTTTATTAAACGCTACCTATTCCCGAATTTCCCCCTGTGACCAAAATGGTTTTTCCTGTCAAGTCCCAATCCTCGAGAACTTCTAATGCTGAAGCATAAGCAGGAGGAATTTTAGAGTTTTCTAACTTCATTATATGAAAAAATAGTTTATCTAAAAAAATTTTAAGGTAAACAAAAATGACATGACGGTAAATACTAACTTTTTTGCCATTTTTAAGGTCATAAACCGCGTTTGAAAAGCAAATACATATGGTAGTGGGCAAGTTCAATTAAATATTAAATTGTTGCCCACCGTTAGATGCCAGCAGCCCTTGTACATTGAAACGCGAGACAACCTATACATTTCGCTTCTAAGCAACGATAACAATTAAAAAGTTTAAAAAACATCAACATATGTACAATAAAAAATAAAAAAGCCTACAAATAGAAAACCTCAATTGATTTTCCTTTGGGTAATCTGAATCGTGGTAATGCAATTAAAACGTAAGATAAAATGTTCATTCTTGACACCATAAATTAAAGCTTTCGAATATAACTATAGTCATCATCAATAATACATCTAAATAAATATAATATTAAAAAACAATTGAATTCAAATAAATTACATTCTAGTATGGATTTGGCTTTGTTTTAGGCGTTACAAAAATGTTTTAGTTTTAATTGGCTTGGGCTTTGATTTGTGGCCTTAAAAAATTCTAATATCTAAATATAAAACTTAATTAAAATTAATCGCAAATGTTACTGTATTCCCAACCAAGTGATGTTCTGATTTCGGATGGTATGCCAATTTAGGAATCTTCGAACACCCGCTCATTTTTACTCAATCTGGAGCTAAACTCTACTTGTGTACTATAATTCCGGAAAAATTTAAAAGTAATTTTATTTTCTATGATTTTCTATTTTTTTATTTAAAAATTGGAATTTTTACCGCTTAAAATAATAAAAACAGTTCAGCTCAATTTAGATGCTCAATTAAAAAATTTGAAAAGATTTTTTGAAATTTAAGAAGCTTTTTAAAATCTAATCGGAAAATGCTCCGAAGCACCAGGCTCTTCCCGCTTATAATAGCCGCAGCCTCAGAGCAAATTTTTTTAGGGTAAGACGTGAACATCGCTAATTATATTTTAGTTTGTAGTATGAGCTGCCCCACCGGTTGTTTTTAAACTGCTAAGCTTCTACAGAGTGCCGTACATCTATATTTTAGAAGTTGATGATAAATACACATATACTGAATTCAATGGTGGTAACCGGTATAAATTATACATTATTACAACATATTCCATTTTCATTAAAAAATAAATTAACTAATTTTAAAAAATTTCAAATATATTTTACTTCATTTTATATTATGATGATAAAGCCAAACATTATGTAACCATTATAATTTAAACAATTTTAATGCACTTCATATTGCAAACTGGTTCCAGATATAGTAAGAGCAATTATAGTTCTAAACTATAATGTCTTTATAAGTTTATAAATTCTTTCAAACAATTATTTTTTATAGTTATTTAAAAAAACGATGTGGCTCACAGACGTTTCTTGCTAGAATAACAAAAACGCAATTTAATTATATTATTTCTGTGCAAAAACGATCGAGTTCGTTGCACGGAAAATGTTGAAGGTAAAGGTCATTTGCTGCGATTACTAACGAAAAACCCACTTCTCTTATTATGGGTGAACTGGTAATATTCGTGTTTGGCGCAATGAGATGAAATTAACAACAAAAAGAGTTTGAAGCGCACTCCGCAATATTCATCCTCTTACCCGCCTGTGGAGTGCGTTGCATGACTGCTTTTTTTTCAGTTGTGAAAAATGTATTTTTAACAAAATCAACTGTGATGTGAAAGCCGAAAAAAAAACGTTCTATTTCTATTCGTATTCCTGCTATTTCATTCTACTACCTTTCTAGTATTGATCGTAGAGCACAAATAAAATTTTAAAATGTCAATAGTTTTAATGTTTTATTTCATTTTAAAGTTTTTTAAATGTATTATGCTCATGTGTGTTTAGAATCTAACCTAAAAAGATCTTGTAGTGAACTATGGGGTGCACCCTTTATCTTCCAAAGCCCTCGCCAGCTAAAACAATTTTTAGCAACTAATGTTTTGCTGTGTTCTATTAACATGATCTAAGAGTCAGCAGCCCTCAAGGAATCGCTCAAGATCCGCCAGGTGTTGCTTTCGGGGTGTGGAGTGAAAGTCCCCAGCCCAAAGCCAAAAACTAACCTTTATTTAAAATTATTTAATGCAGAATATATGATTTTTTTCTAAATGTTTATTATCCCCAAAAAAGATGGTAAAACATCACCCGCCATTCCAGTATATAAAATATAAAAAACTCGTCAACCGAAATATAAAAATAGGTTTTTACTTTATTTTAATATCGTTACCCCAACAAAATAAGTCACAATTTGTATAAAAATATGTGACTGTGACTCATTTTTTGATTTTAGTTTGTTTTTTATACTGCACCTTATTAACTACAGAATACGTCACAATCAAGTGTATTTTATAAAGACTGTGGTTCATTTTGCCGTAGTGATGACAATATATCCTAATAATAGATCAATACATAAATATCAGTGTTTCTCGTTTCAGGTAATAATGTAACATCAAAATTATACTTCCAACAAAATTATGTTAATAACTGGAATCTTACTAACAATATCACCGTTAAAATTATTTCCTTCTCCTGAAATCTAGCGACTATGTGCTTGGTAAGCATGTGTCAAACGCTTATCATTTGAAACAACAACGGGATTTCGATAATGGGTGTGCGATTCTACCTAAACAACGTAGCCATCTTAGTTTTGATTGTCGCCCTGTTATTTCATTACTTTCCCCTTCAGACAGCGTTCTACGTATTTCAATTCGTGTCAGTCCTGCTAGAACCATTTCTTACGTCCGACCTGATTAAAACTCCGAACGATCTTTTGCCGTTTTACGACTATATAATCGGTAAGTAATAAAAAATACTGAATTTCATTTTTAAATGCATCTTTTGTGAATTTACAAAAATGATGGAACTAACCTTATATGCCCTTTTCCCATACAATACTTAATAAGTGGCGTTTTTCAATAAAAATTTATTGATTTTTTAGGAATTATATTGTCTTGGGCTGTGGCATTGGTTTATCAATTAATCAATCAAAGTTTATTCTAGATAAACAAAATAAAAAAAAGAAACATTGTGTTTAAAAATTACAGGAGAGAAAACCGATTACGGCCGCCAAACAGAACTGAGACATGGTTTATTCTAGAAAATGGCTCAAAGGCTTAACAATTTAAGCACTGAATCAAGCAATTATTAAATGTTTTTTGTAATGTCAACCCTGCTTTTTTAACAAAGCATCATCAATGCTTTTTAAATTTAGATTGATTTGTCAGCCATCTCAAAATTATTAAAAAATTTTTCCAGGCTAAAATAAATGGAAAACTTGGAGCGATAAGTTGGGAACTTGGAGCCGAAAATAAAAATTCCTAAAACAATACCTAAGTCTAAGCGAAGCCTAAATCCAAGTCCAAACCGATTTTGTCTTAAAATATCTAAGTCCCCATTGTTTGTAGCTCTAAATGTGGCTCTAAAGACCCGTACCTTTTTTTAGTTTTGTTTTAAGTTTTACTTTCTCAGAAAGACAAAATATTATATTAATTTATTTTAATTCTAAAAACCCTCTATATCGCCCAAAATAAAACTTCATCTATATTTTGACTTATTTGTCTTTGGACATTTTGGATGAAGTACGGTAACTGCCGACTTAAATTTTACCAGTCTCAATTTTCGACCACTGACTGTTATTTTTGTATTTTTGCCACGTGCAAAGTTATGTAATTATAACTGCGTATGGCTAAATAGATCGTCATGTACTGATCTCGGTATATTTAGTTGATTTACATAATTTAGTGGAGAGCAAACTAGTCAGTGGCCGAAATTAAAAGCTGGCCAAATTTAGGTCAGTGACTCAATTAAATCAATTCTAATGTTCCAATTTTTTTTCAGTAGGAAGCGGTTCAGCAGGCTCAGTGTTAGCGGCGCGGCTTTCAGAAAGTGGGAAACATAACATTTTGCTGTTGGAAGCGGGTCCCGAAGAGATTGCCTTACCGTACGCGCACGTGCCCGGTCTATTGCTCTTCCTCCATAAAACCCGTATAGACTGGCAGTACAAGACAGTTGCCCAAGAGTCTTGCTGCGATTCAATTCAAAATAATGTAAGCTCAGCAAAACACGTAAGAAGCAAAAACCTAACGTTTTGACAAAACAATGTGAATGTGCACTGGATATAAAATCGCCTGACTAACACTGTCCCAAAGAAAAATATTTTTCACCTAATTATATCAGTATCCAATTAAACTGATGTGTTTATTTTCATGAAAGAATTTGTACCTTGGCTTATTTACTATGTAATCGCTGTTTTTGTGGCTGAGCAAATTTTTCCTGTGCAAGAGTATAATTTGACAAAAACTTTCGTAACTTTAAAACGGCAAATAACTTTAAGTTTTAACCTTAAAAATCTATTTTATCTTTGAATGTTTCTTATATTAAAACATTTTAGCTGCATGTAAAAAGTTTTATTAATTTTTTTGTTTTTTATTTTAGAACATTGAAAGCATTAGCAATAATTTTTTTGAATGTAAAATTTAAAAAAAAGCAGAGAGACCGTCAAAAAAGCTTCATTTTTTCTTACCTGAGAAGTAGAAAAACAAAATAAGTTTTATTGGGTTTCACACTGGTCTTAATATGGAAAACCATGTTTAAAAAATTTGTTTTAGTATTGGTCTGACTCAGCGTATTGATTCTTTGCAATTTTTTTTAAAAACAATGCTACTTAAATTGATGAATTCTTAGGGCTGGTTCATACTTATGACAAAACGTCCTTTGGACAAAGTCCAAAGGACAATTTTATAAAAGCCAAAACGTCCTTTGGACAAGCCAAAACGTCCTTTAGACTTTTGCCTTTGGACGAAGTATGAACGCTACTTAGAATTTGTCCTTTGGACAAAGTCCAAAGGACAAAATTCAAAAGGAAAAGTCCAAAGGACAAAATTCAAAAGGAAAAGTCCAAAGGACAAAAGTATAAATACGTTGTCCTTTGGATTTTGTCCTTTGGACTTTTCCCTTTGGACTTTTCCCTTTGGACTTTTCCCTTTGGATTTTGTCCTTTAGACTTTGTCCAAAGGACGTTTTGTCATAAGTATGAACCAGCCCTTAATGTTTTTGGTTCAATCAACCTAATTCAAATAATAAAGAAAAAATAAAAAAGATTTTCGTGAAATTTATTTGAAGTTAAACACAAGCTTTGCTTGTTCAGATACAAATTCCAAAGTTTTTGTGTCATGTTTTATTTATGGAACCCAATTTTTTTGTTTTTTATAATTTTTAGATTTTTTATATAACTAATGTTAATCATTGTTTGTTATTTAGGAAATTTTATGGGCGAGAGGAAAGGTTTTGGGTGGCACCAGCATTATAAACAGCATGTTTCATGTCCGGGCTCAAAAAGGTACCGGAGTAAACTCCTAAATATTCTCGAATAAAATCTTTATTTCGAAATTTAACGTTTTGTTTAAAATTTTTGGTAGTATGACCTTTGAGTAGGTTCACACCGGACTGGCAGCTGATACTGTAGGTGACGCACAGCGCACACCCTTCATACCGCAGACACACTGACGGTGTAATGATGTCAACACGCGCATTCACTATCCACCATCCACTGCCACTCTGGTGTGAACCGGTCTTAAAGGCACTATTTAATCAAATATCAATGCATCAATGAAATCAAAAAATGCCGTATAACATCCGTTGAGCTTTAGTAGTCCTATTATATAATATTTTATTCCTATTTACAATGAAAACAAGAATGTTTGAGGAATGTATAAAGGCTTTAACGTAGAAGATACACGCACAATTTGCAAGAAATTTAAAACTTTAATTTTTAAGCTCATTTTATCCCTTTTTAGCTTGTTTTAATCTGAACAACAGCTTATAGTAATTTTCTATATGGCTAATGTTTATTTTAAATCGTTAAAATTTATTAAATCAATTAAGCTTGAGAGTTCACGCGAAACCATTCTTTAGGGGATTACGACCGCTGGGAAAAGGAATACGGGCTACGTGAATGGTCGTGGAAAAATGTTTTGCCGTATTATAAGAAATTGGAAAGAGTGTCTTGGGACTCTCCTGACAGAGGTAACCAATATCGTTTTGATATAGCAGTTTTGTTTGTTGGTTTTTTTTATTGTTTTGAGATTACGGGTTTCTTGAAAAAATACTATTTTGTTTCCTTTCCGTCTGTTTTAATGGATCTTATCTAATTCTGAACTTATTTATTTTGATTTTTTTAATCATTGAAGCTCATTTTTTATAAAATAAAAAAATAATTAAAAATTGGTTTGTTTTGGTCTTAGTAATTGCAATAATTTCTAGAACAAAGAGGTCTTGATGGAGTAATTAATTGTGTAAAAGCTCCAAAAACATTGTTGGGTGAAATATTTTTAAACGCGGCAGAAGAAGTTGGTTGGAACATAGTCGACGATTATAATGGGAAAAACCAAATTGGTACTATGTTGTCATTTCTTTAATTGTGTTTTCAAATAACATGGTGTATCAGGATTTAAGCAATATTTTTACAAGGAAATTCTATGTAAAAGTGACTGAAACAAAAAAAAACATAATCTTTTAGTTAAACTTCATATAATTTAATTTATCAGGATAAGGTAACATTTTATAAATTAAAGATGAATTCGATCAGGGTAAAAATAAGTATGTGGTAAAGTAACCACTCGTTCTTCAAGAAAATATCACATGTAAAGAAACACCTGACACAACTTAATAATAATTGGTTACATAACTGCTGAAAATTTTTTTTTAAAATTTTTCTTCCTCGCGGGTTTATTGTTTATTTCTTCCCAGTGGCGAGCGGTTACGACCTTAATTTCAGCCTGGAAGACTTAAGCTTTAAGTTTATAAATATAACTTATAACAAAACTTAATATATAACTTAACTTATAGCTTAACACACATATAACTTAACTTATAGAATTTTGTTTAATTTTCTTTAAATTATGTGTAATTTCGGCGTACCATTAAACAATATCTAATATCAAGGATTCTTGAAGAATTTGTAATTCAAGTTATTTTGAATAAAATTACTAAATTAAAATCTTTAAATTATTAGTTTTGATTTTTTTACATGTTATTAGAGTTCTGTAAAAAATTGAATGGTATCATGAATATTTCATTATTATAATAGATTACGGTATGAGGTTGACGGACTGAAAAAAGCAAAGCAAATTAGGACATACGTTTTATTATACGAGTTTATTCCGTTTTCGATTAAGGTTGGTTCATTCTCATGTAAAAACGTCCTTTGGACAAAGTCCAAAGGACTTTTGTCCTTTGGACAAAGTCCAAAGGACAAAATCCAAAGGAAAAAGTCCAAAGGACAAAATCCAAAGGACAACGTATTCATACTTTTGTCCTTTGGACTTTTCTCTTTAGATTGTCCTTTGGACTTTGTCCACAGGACGTAGCGTTCATACTTCGTCCAAAGGCAAAAGTTCAAAGGACGTTTTGGCTTTTATAAAATTGTCCTTTGGACTTTGTCCAAAGGACGTTTTGTCATAAGTATGAACCGACTTTTAATATTAGAATTTTTGTATCAGGCGTGCTCAGAATACAGAGTTAAACCTTAAACCAGGGTTTTTTATTGCTTGACTCATTTGACTGTCCAGAGCAGATACATTACTACGTATTCTTGTTTAAAGTTTGTTTTAGATTTTATTTTTAAAATATACGCAAATAAAAGTTTAAAAAACATAATTCAAAATAGTAATAATAAAAAATAATCCAAAAAATTATCATGGATGGGTTATAATCAGAATCGTTACCCATACGTATCATTGAAGTAAATCATGATGTTAATTTTTATGTACTTTAAAAACTTTAAAGCATGGTTTTGTTTGTTGTCTAATCTAAAATATTTAGGTTTTTCTAGACTTCAACTCAGTACTAAAAACGGTGCTAGGCATAGTGTAACGAGAGCTTACTTGCGTCCCAGCATGAAAAGAAAAAATCTTCACGTAGTAACGAATGCTCAAGTCACAAAAGTAAAATAAATTTATAAACAAATTTGAAAATAAGGTTAAAATTTGAAAATAAGAATTGAAAAATAATAAGATGTCATTTTTTGTAATACCTTTTTCCCATTTATTTAACCCTTTGAAATTACAATGGCGTCCTAAATCGCGTCTTACTGGTTTTCTCAAAGGTCGAACAAAATCGAACGGAAAGGTAGAGTTTAGAATTAAGCAGCACTTGCACATTCCACGTTAGAAATACGGGTTTTTTTATTTTAATGATCAGAAAAGATTAATAAAATTTATTAATCAAGATAAGGGGACTATACAGTGTGACACAGGTCTAGCATGTGTTTAAGCTTTTTTCCGTTCTATTTTGTGTCGTCATGACAGCATTATAAAAATCTTGTAAACTTTAAACATTCCCCTTAGTATTTTTTAGACATTTTGGATGAAGTATAAATATAAAGGATTTAAGTGTTATAGGTTGCCATTGTATAGAAAACCATATTTTTAGTTGCTCATTGATAAAAACCGTGTTAATGGAGTGGAATATGTGTATAAAGGCCTTAAATTTGCCATAAATGCTCAAAAAGAAACGGTAATTGCTGCTGGAACCATAGAAAGTCCTAAAATACTTATGCTCTCGGGCATTGGCCCTAAAAAACACTTGGAGGAACATAAGGTATTTATGTTAACAAATTAAATCTCTTTTAATGGTACTTTAAACCTTTTTTATTGGTATTTATTAAAATAAAAATGTAAACAAATAGATTTTTGGTCTGTACTTATATATTTTCTTAATAAAATTCATTCATATTTCAAAAAAAAAAATAATTAAGATTGTATTACTAATTGTAACTATCGCTGCAGTATAATTTCGTTTCCTATCCACGCATCATTTTTAAAAAGATTTAATCTCCTGGGAAATAAATTTGTATCAAAGCGATGTACAGATAGGAAATAAATTTTATACTATGCAATAATACATTTTTGTTAGGCATTTTTTGTATTTTAAAAATCTAATCATGAGTATACAAGTTGAAAATATTTCTAGTTAAATATTGGATCTTAGTTTTAGATTAAAGTGATTAAAGATTTACCAGCGGTAGGTCGGTACTTGCGAGATCATGCTCTCACCACTGTTTTTGCCAGCGTGAACGAATCAATTGGAATATCGGCGGGGGAACTCACATCTGTGGTGAGTAGTGTACAAGGAATGCACTATTACTTCGGCAATGGAAGCGGTGATCATGTTTTTTTTATTCTATACACTTTATTTTAATAAACTAGAATATAAGATAAAACTTAAATCTGCTTCACACTGCTTTCATATAGTGGCAGATGATACATGCGATGTCAAAGTCCTGAAGCAGTAACAACATATAAGTTTGGCGCACACAGCAGATGGTGGGGATTAAGTCTCAGAGAAGACATTCTACTTTATGATATAGCATAGTTGATATTGTTCCAATGACAGGTTAGGTTTTACTACTATAGCTTATGATTATCCGCTATTGTTTTTCCGTATTCTGTTTCTAAAATATTCTAAAATAAACAAACTCTAACAGTTTTACCAAATCCAGTCCAGATCCAGTTTCAAAACTACGGCCTACGAATTAATTTATCGCTCGTCATTGTAATACTAATTAAAACTGGAACCGTCAGCTGAAAATTTTAACCCCTAAAAATATGAAAATTTGAAAATACTTTAAATTGTAAACAAGTGCAATAAGAATAAATGTGATAAGCCAAACAGCAATCAAACAACACACTTTAATTTTATGTTTTTGCAAGTTCCTCACTTGGGTCTCAAGGTTATCGGTATTTGAAAATTTAATAGCGAAATTGTTAGAAACAATTATTTTGTTGCTTTTTTGTTTTTGAAAATAATCTTTAAGCTACATACATATATTTGACATCAACATTAAAAATTTTTAACCCTTTATAAACCGTAGGGTGCTGGTATCGTTGCTTTTTACCCAAAACATTAGGTTTTCACCCAAACACTACAAAACACAAAAAAACTCGTATAACGCGTCTTGCGAATATTTAGAAAGGAATAATAAACAGCCTTTAACTTGAAATCGTAAAAACTGCATCAATCTATTATGTTTTGGCTGTTTTTATCGTTTCACTGCAACGTTAACTCAGTGAAATGGGGGCCTTACCTAATAGGATGAGACCTTAGAGTCATAGGAACTTGAAACTAGGTCATTTTCAACATATTAAACGCTTACGTGTTTATTTTTTTTATTTTTAATTTGATTGAAAATTAAAACCCGGTCTAGGGCTTTCAACTACGATGTCTAAAATACATGTTGACTGAATCGATTCGAACTTTTTCACTGGATCAGTTGAATAAAACTTTTAAGTCGCTAAACACAATTATAAAACAAGTATATAGACAAGAGGATTATTTTCTTTTAGGTCCTTATACCTGGCCTCAAGTGGAAATAATGGGATACATGAATTCTGGTTATTTACCTAATCTTGATGTTCCTGATCTACAAGGTTATTTTATTCCAGTCGATATGATGCATAGCGGTGGTTTTAATTATCTTACCAACACCAAAACAGAAGTAAGTTAGTGAAGTTATATTTGTACATGAAATTTGGTACACAAATCTTGAAGCTTAGGCCGATTCTGAATTTCAGCGCGCTAGTGGTAATTTTAAGCGCGCTGAAAAATCTAAAACTCTATCATGATAAAGTTTTGCTTGATTTTTAGGTTGAAAAACTGCCGTAGCTTACTTGCGATCTATCAAATTAATATTTTATATTAAATTACGTATTTTTATAAAAATTTCACTCCGAGGCATCAAAATCAAAATAATATATAAAAAATTGGTAACTGATACAAAAATCAAAAATGTTTACTTAATATAATATTTTTACAAACAACTATTATTTTCTCATAACAATACTAATTTAACTCAACAGAATTATACTTTCATAAAATATTGATAAAATAATATAACGTAGTAATATTAAAATATTAAGCCGAATACATAGGCGTGAGATTAAAAATATTCACTGCTGATTTTTTTGTTTCCTGCCTTCTGCATGATATCCTCCGAAGGAAACAACTACAACAAATTTACTGCATGGTGCCAATAAAAGAAAATTTAAAAAAAAAATTAATTTTTTAATGCTGCTAAGAAAAACGCGCCAGTATTGTTTATTGTTAATTTTCGTGTCTCATCCGATTCCCACTCTTTTATTTATTAAATGGCTAAATTCAAATCGCTATGCGTGGTTGACTTGGTGTCTTTGGAACTTGAACTTGGAACTAAATATTTAAAATTGCTAAAACCTATGCCTTCGCCTAAGTCTGTGCCTAAACCTATTCTCAAACCATTTTTTTATTTTCGGCTTCAAGTGCCCATTTTATTGGCTTTATATTTCCAAAATTCATGACGATTCCAAGTTCTCTGCATAGGGCATTAAAAACCGCATTCGCATGATTTGAGCTCGCCTTTCTTTCGGAAACAATAATCACACTGAACTGTTATTCAAAAAAATATCAGCAAGTTTCTTGAAAATCATAATCTAAGCAAATATCTCTGTCAAACGTCAAAATAGTTACTATGTTGACAGAAATAATAATATATTTAAATTTAAAAATTTGATAACATTGTTTATTTTTTTAGGTAACAAAAGCGACACACGGTAGCCTTAGTGGGAGACAGGCAATGACTTTGGCTAGTTGTTTACTGCAACCTCAAAGTGTCGGCGAAATAAAATTAAACAGCTCTGATCCTTTGCAATACCCACTAGTCAATCCAAAATATTTTTACAATACCAAAGACATAAAAATTCTAGCTAAAGGTACAGTTTAACATATTGAAACTAAATTAAATAGTGTTTACGAAAATTTTTTTTTATTTTTAACATTCGCTGAGCTAGAATGCTTAAAAAAACCAAAGAAGCTAAATATAATGCAAAACAGTTCATTTTTTATTTATGTCCTCGCACACAATTCTTTTTACTTTTCAAGACTGTCAGGTGAACCAACTTTACCTGCCCGGTACCTTATTTTTAGAGATTTCTTATTACAGTTATTTTTTTGAGTTTTTAAGTTTTTCTTAATAAAAATCTATAATAGCTTTTTATTATGATGTATCTGCTACGAAATTAATCAAAACTGCAGTTAACAAGGAAATTCTGTTAAAGTCATTTATCAAGTCACAAGAGACATTAGAAAACCACTAAGCCAATGATAAAAGGGTGTTGGTATCATCGATAATCGATGGTTGATTTTCGGTCTAAAAAGGTTATTGATCATAAACTGTCGGTGAACCGTTGTTTACTGCTTTTAGCTCCTTAATTTTGTTTGTGGATTTATAAATGCGTGAATTTCAGGAATATTTTCCACTCAAAACCGCCTAAATTAAAATTCGATTTTTTGGACTTTAAGTTTTAAATTCATTTTATTGCAGGCTTAGAAAACCTAATAAATATTGTTAAAATGGCGCCTTCTTTTCGAAAATACGACGGAAAAATATCCGAGTCCGTCACACCGGGTTGCGAACATATTGAAATGTGGACAGAAAAATATTTGGAATGTCTTGTCAAACAACGTACTGTAACATTGCATCACCCTATTGGAACATGTCGCATGGGAAATAATTTAGAAACATCAGTAGTTGATTCACGATTGAGGTAAAGTTTTGTATTAACTTTTGTTCAGAACCATAAATATGTTTACTAACGAAAAAAAAGGCATAAATTTAACAACAAAACGTTGGATTTTTCGCAAAAACAGTGTGGAAATTTTTCGTTGCACATTGTATAAAAGCTGCAACACCTCTAAATTTTGCACAAAAATACGTACATTGAAATCGCAAATGGAAATTGTCAAGGGCATTATCTTAAAAATTGGAAGATTTGGAAAAAGTTATATTGGTATGTGAAACTTCTGGCTATCGGTTTAAAGCATAAAGTTTTAAACTTTTATTTTTTTATAGACCGACTTTTTTTAGATATAGTTTCTTTTTGTCAAATGGACCTACCTAGCATAACAAAATATTTGAGTCCGCGGTCCCGCCGCGAAATCAGAATTGGTTATGAAATAAATAGTTTTTACCCAATTTTTTGAGAAAACGGAAATTCAACAACAATATTAAAGAAATTTCAAGTACTTTTGTTGACTTTTAATCATTATTTAAGGCAACTTTTTGCGTAACTAAGGTTCTTCATATGTAAATCTTTTGTGTTATTCAGAAGAAAAAACATTTTGCAATGCTTTAATTTAATACAAAATCCGCAAAAATTTTTAGAATATATGTTTTCTTATTTGTAGTATTTCAGTTTCAAATATATAACAAATAAAAGCATTTAATTTGAGCAGAACTCTGTATCGTGATAGGACCGCCGACCCAATTTTTGTTATGCTAGGGAGTTCACACTTATCTTAAAGGTGCGGTGCGGAGTCAAATTTTTTGTCTTCAATTCTGATAATTTTGTGTAAAAACCTTACCCCTGCCCCCAATAGCCCACAAAAATGTTTTCAACAAAATAATTCCAGTGGTTCAGGAGTTATGACCCCCAAAAAATGGCGTTTTTCGGCAATTTGTACGTTAAAAATTGCTCAATGTGTATAACAATTTAAGTTCTAAATTATGCACTCAAAGAAAGCAGCTACTTTTCACTTTAATTTGTTACCTTTATTGTTGAGATTGGTGCATTATTTCTCAAGATATTACGTTTTCCGTACCAAAAACCCACGATTTTTTGCTAAAAACGTCAAACGACGGCAGTAATTTGATGAAGTTGGCCCAACGTTTTTGGGCAAACTTCATATTTTAGCCAAAAAATCGCGGGTTTTTTATACGGAAAATGCAATATCTCCAGAAATACTGAATCGATCTCAACAATTAAAATATCAAATTAAAGTAGAAAATAGTCGCTTTCTTTGAGTGCATAGTTTTTGTAACTTTAATCGTTATACTCATTGAGCAGTCTTTCACGTACAGAATTGTCGAAAAACGCCATTTTTGGGTGTCATAACTCCTGAACCACTGGAAATATTTTGTTGAAAAAATTTTTGCGGGCTATTGGGGGCAGGGATAAGGCTTTCACAAAAAATTAGCAAAATCCCTACAAAGGACACAAGATTAATATGTAACAAAAAAGTTTCTGCCTAACCCGTTCCCGTGATTGCCTTTTGCCGGTGAAAAGTGTTTTTGTAAATGTATTAATTTCCGTAATTGTAAATGTATTAATTCCTGTAATTTTCGCTGGTAATCAGAGTGCATTCTGGTGATTGCCTTTTACTATGTTCCGGAACATTGCGAACGCACTCTGAACGCACCAGCGAAAATAACGGGAATTAATACATTTACAAAAACACTTTTCACCGTCGTAACCGGGAAAAAGCTAATTACGGGAACAGGTTAAACTGCGTGTAGAAAAAAACGGATCTATATGCAAAAGTTCTCCACATTCCGTAAAGTCGTTTTTTGTCCATTGGCAGGAAAGTTATCTATCTATATTGAGGGAAACAGCTGTACATTCGTATAAAAGTATTAATTTTTCAATACAATATTTACAGTTTTACTTTGCAGGACGTTTCATTCTAAAAAATATTCAAAGGATTTTTTTTGAGATTTAAAAAAAGTTTATGTTCACCATAAAAAATTGACGGAAAATTTTTGCTCAAAACTATTTTTAGCTTTCTTTTGATGAAATACAGTTTTTTTGTATTTTTAACATCTTCACAATACAAGTCCAAGTTTTTCGAAATAAATGTTTATATTCTTGTTTTTACCTGAACTTATATTCCCTGACAGATTATAACAAAGAGCACGCATCAATACAAGTCAAAGAGAGTGAAAAATTTGTTTTCCTGATATTTGACGACATTTTCTCCAACACCGGTATTGGTGTCAGCAACCTTCACGCTTAAGTGATCATCAGTTTTCATCTATTTCGAGGTTTTTTTGTTCAAGGTTAAATCGGCTTTTAGACTGATTATTTATTTATCTTCGACATAACAGAGGTTTTTCTAAAAAACCAGTAATACAAACTTCACAGGGACACTCGTCAGATCTTGTTATTTCTGTTTACAGAAAAAAAAACAAAGTCTAGCGGAATACATTTTCACTGCTTTGATAAATAAAAAACTATCATGAGTTTTTGACACACTAACAAGAATACTCTATTTATGCCAAGCTAAACTTGTTTCTATTGAAGAAAAGAACCAGAAACCAGGTGCCACTAGTAGGTAAGTCAGGTGCTAATCGGATGTCAGCACGGTCCCGGACATTAAAATATTAAAATTTGAAAGTTAAAAATTCTTGTTTCCAAAAAATGAACGTCATGTTTTTTGTATAAAACTTGCGTTTGACAATAAAACGTCTGTTTAGTTAGCAATCTATTATTAAATTTTCAAAAGATTGTTCAAATAATTTCGTAAACGACAGTGTGTCAATTTTTTTAAATTCGGTATTTTAGAGTTCATGGTATAAACGGTTTAAGAGTGGTGGACAGCTCAGTTTTTCCAGATCACGTCTCTGCCAATACACACATTCCAGTTGTAATGACTGCGGAATATGCTTCTGATATGATTTTAAATGATGCATTATAGTGTTATTTAATTATTTAAATCAATTTATAGTATTCAGATAAGATGCATTTTAATAAGGAGTGATTATTTTTTAAATTATGCTGTTAAATTTTATGAGATTGCGAATCCATAGATTTAGCAGCCATCTTGCAACAATTATTTGACCGCAGAATCTGTCGAAATAAAAATCCAACCTCTATACACTAACTGAATATTATGAATTTATGTTTTTTGTAATAAAGTGTTTCAATTTTTTTCAAAATATTTTTATTAAAAATCACAATAACCTTAAAAATAAGTGTTTCAGAATCCTGAGTCCACGTTATTCCACGAAAACGGATTTTTTTGTGTAGAACCTTTCGCTGCGCAATAAAACAAATATTTCTCAGCAACATGTAATACAAGGCATCTTTTTTGCGCACATAAATTGTCAAATAATTTTAAACTCTTTAAATACTCGGAATTGCAAAGATTAAAAAAATACGCCCTTTAAGGAATTTTTAATCTTGGTAATATTATTTTTTTGTTTTCATCCCACGCATACTCCTGACAAAAATATAGCTTTATTCGAAAATCTAAAAACATTATTGTAAGCATTTTGTTTCATCGTGCAGTTAAGCTTGCATTTCCATTTAACATTTGACAAAAGGTGTAAACATAAGATAAAAATTGAGCTTTTTTGGAACGCGTTTACTTATTTTAAAATATAACGGGTACAAAAAGCCAAAAAAAAACATTACGAGCAGCAAACAAAATTTCAAATACCAAAATTCGGAATAAGAAATGTTGATTGATTTAATGTTATATTTTTTATTCTTTATTTATTTTAACTTGTATAGATTGAATTCTTAATTAAAATTATTGTGATATAATCAGGTCAAATCATTATAAAAGGTCTATCGTGGTGCTTGATTGACAATAACAAATTTAAGCTTACGAACCGCATGTTTATGGAAGTCATAAATATAACTAAATTTTGGCAGTAAGCGTTACATTATAAGGCTTTGCCGTCTGTAATAATAAATGGGTTTTACTTGTTTTTTTTTATCAGAAAGACTATGTCATATATTCCCAAATATTGCTTATTTCTTTGTTTTATTTTTTTAATTTAGGTTTTTCCGTTGGTTCTATGTTTTGTGATTTATTTTTACTTTTGAAAATTAGCAACGAAAATTTTATATCGCTTTAATTGTTATATTTATTTTAAAGTTTTTTGTCAGTAAAAAGTAGAAATAAAAACAAAGATAAGCAAATAATTTTCTTCTATTCTTAGACAAAAATTAAATGATGCTTTTAAAAAAATTTATTAAATATTTTTGCAATAAAATTTTTTGTATTGAAATTCGAAAACAACTCAAATTCAAAAAAATTGTAAATCTTTAGTTTTTTTTGCTTAAAGATTCTAAACATCAAAGCGTTTTTTGTCTTAGAAATAATCGGCCAAAGTGGCGGCTGGTTTTAAACGGGTTGTCATTGTAACAGCTTTACGCAATTTCCGCTATGGAATGTTAAGTCGAAATTTTCCAGAATCAACTGCCTCAATCCCATTTAATTCCTAATCGTTTATAACTTTTCTCACTCTATTCTCTAAGATGCAATCTTTACGTTTTTTTAAACTGACGTTAGTTTCGTTTTAAAGACTTTTTCTTTTGATGGTTAAAGCAATATATTATAAGAATCAAAATATGTCTAACCATTTTTCATTACTTGGTGTAGTTCAGAATTTCCACCAACGAAATAGGGTTAAATAAAAATTGAATTCTTTGATTCTTTCATTGATTGTCAAAATGGGCTATTTAAAAGTCGTATACAATCTTGAAAACGGTGTAATTTGTTAGAAATAAATTGTCTCTTTACTCTAGTATCGTTGTTTTGGAATCGAAGTAAAAAACAACTGTAATTTTAACTTTAAGACTAATAGCATTTTGAAATAGATAAATTATTTTACACTAAACCCCCAAAAAATATTAATTAAATTAAAATAATAAAGCTTAATTTGTATTGATATGCTTTTGACTAATAGGTTAAAATGAGTTTTAGAGTCGTTTTTCATCAAGATTTTTGTTTTAAAGCAATGATTCTATTGGAAAGTGTTTTTGGGTTTTCTAAAGTACAGTTGTGTAAAGTGTTTTTTCTTCATTATTGCTTTTGGTTTCAGCTTAACTATTGAAATTGGGAAAGAATTTTTAAAACCTAAAGGGTCGATTTTTTAGTATTGTTACAAATGCTTGAAGAACAATTGCTTTGTATCACAAAAAAATATTTTTTCTTCTGCACTTTTTTTGAAAATGGCAAAAATCGTTTTATATGAATTACTTGGGTTTTATTTCTTTTGCGTATCAATTGAGGAAGGATCAAAACCAATAGTCGATTTTGACAACGCAATTCAGAGGTTGATCGTGCTGTATTATTGTTTTCGTTCCTAATTTTTTTTCGATAATTTGAAAATATTTTTTTTAATTTAAATCCCAACATATAAACTATTGTTATTGAAATCATAAATAATCTTGAAAGGTACGTGGCAAGGCTTTTTAAACAAAGGTACTACGAAAATCAAAATCTAAAAATCAAAAAATTTTGCTTAAATCTGCACTCACAAAAAAGATAATGTATTTTTTAATATAAAATAACGCACTATTTTTAATGTTGTGTTCTTGTCATGTTAATAAAATGTGACTGAACTCACAAATCAAAATCCGATATTGCCAATAATAAAATCAATGATAAAATCTACCTTAAAAATGCGGTACCGAGTAAAACTTTTGTCTTCGATTTTGATGTTTTTTCGTGAAAACGTTACCCCTGCTTTCAATAGACCACAAAAATTTTTTTGCTAAAATATCTTTATGAGCTCAGGAGATATAACCCCCACAAATCGTGTTTTTTCGAAATTATGTATTTGAAAGCTTTCTTAATGAATACAAAATTTTAAGTTAAAAAAGCTCTAATAAAAGAAAGCAGCTACCTTCTACTTGAATTTGATATCTTTAAGATTAAGATTGTTAAGATTGATGCAGTACTTGTCGAGATATTGCGTTTTCCGTATAAAAAAATCCTCGATTTTTTTTGTTAAAAAGACCGAACGACGGCAGTGAATTCATTAAGTTTGCACAACATTTTTGTCTACACCTTCGTATTTTTAGCCAAAAAATCGAGGGTTTTTTGTACGGAAAGTGCAATATCTGGAGAAATACTGCTCAAATCTTAACAATCAAGGTCTCAAATTGAAGTAGAAAATAACTGTTTTTTTTAGTAAAACTTTTATAACTTAAAATTCTATACTTATTAATAAGAAATGTTTAAAGTACTGATCATCGAAAAAACGTCATTTTTAAAGGGTCATATCTCCTGAACCAAAAAAAAATATTTTGATGAAAAAAATTTGTGGGGTATTGGGGACAGGGGTAAGGTTTTTACAAAAAATCATAAAAATCAAACACAAAAAGTTTGACTCGGTACGGCACCTTTAAAATATATAAATATGGGAATACTATGATAAAATAATACAGCACTACAGATGTCGTCGCTACTGTTTCGCTCAGCATAATTATTACAGTGGAATATGTTACACTCAACGGTACTACCCCGTTATAGAAACAAATGACGGCAAAACTCCCACATTTCAAAAATTTGAAAGGTAAATTTTTGTCATGACAACTATTCTTGTATTCAACGCTTATTGCTAGTTTTTGTACGTGCGTCAAAAAAAGTCCTTTACTCAGGAGAGATAAATTCTTAATCGTGAAAAAGTGAAATCGTGAAAAAATAACATGGTTATTCTTGCAAAGACAAACTTTTTGTCTTTAATTTTGATTATATTTTGTTAAAACCTTACCCCAATAGCCCAAAAAAATTTTTTTCATCAAAATATCTCCAGTGGTTTAGGAGATAAGATCCTCCAAAAACGGCGTTTTTCGACAATTCTCTACTTGAAAGTGCTAAATGGGTATTAACATAAAATACAAAATATGCACATATTCACTCAAAGAAATTTATTTTTTACTTTAATTTGATACCTTGAACGTTAAGATTTGTCGGTATTTGTCAAGATATTGCGTGTTGTGTACACAAAAACCCGCGATTTTTTCTGTAAAAATACCAAGTGTAGGCAAAAATGTTGAGCAAACTACATCAAATCGCTGCCGTCGTTTGGTGTTTTAACAAAAAAGTTGCTGGTTTTTTGTACCGGAAACGCAATATCTCGACAAATACTACATCAATCTTAACGATCAAAGTATCAAATTAAAGTAGAAAGTAGCCACTTTCTTTGAATGCATATTTTATAATTTAAATTTAAATACCCATTGAGTAATTTTTCATGTAAAGAATTGTCAGAAAACGCCATTTTAGAAGGCCATATCTCCGGAACCACCGAAAATATTTTGATGAAAAAATTTTTGTGGGCCATTGGGGGCAGGGGTAAGGTTTTCACAGAAAATAATCAAAATTTCGTGTCAGTTACGTACAAACTTAAAACATACAATAATAAGTTTTTATTGCTGAATTAACTGTGTACAAACAAATGGTCAGCCTAATATTTTATTGTTTTGTATGATTTTGAAACTTTTTTATATTATAACTCAATAATTTTTATTAAAACAATGCAGATAAGTGTAAGATTTAGGATTTATAGCGAAGAGAATCAAAAAAATAAAAAAGAAGTTGACCGACATGAATTTTGTCACAAAGAAGTATTGGTTATAAACGACATTATGGCTCAAACCACGGCAAAAACAATTTCGCGGAATATTATAGATACAGCTGTTTTTGCTATACGTCTGTCGCATATACATTTTATATAATTTTATTTACGCTAACAAGACTCATTTTTAGGAGTTTCATTTTACCACCTCCTCGAAACCTCTGCGTATCAAGACGTTGGGAAAATCTTAAAAATGTTATGGTTCATTGGTCCAGAGTCCTTGGGAATGGTTTTTTATTTATAAAGTATCATAATCATATGCGGTTATATCCAATATATTTCTTATAATTAAACAGGAATTTATAATGGTATGGTTAAAATATGGTTAAAAAATTTACACGCTTACAACAAAATATCATATTTTTCAGATTTTAACTTTTCGTTATTCTGAAATTATTTTAGTTATGATTTTATAGATGAGTTTCATCATAGTAGTTTTCAAAATTAAATTACACTTGTGTCTTTTACTCGAGTTTAAACTTGACTGAAAGAATTATTATTGCGCGGCTTATATAAGTAATTAATATCACCAAAAATTTAAAATTTAACAAGGTATGAATCTATAACTTATCGAACAGCGATCATTACAAAACTTCAAAAATTGCAAAAACTGTGTGCACTAGGCGAATAAACCAAGTCGATATATTTTTAAACGGAAATTCATTTAAAACGAAATTACTTTTGTATTATATATTTTTGTTGGCGTTATATACATATTAACACAGTTTAAACATCGTTTTGGTAAAAAATTTATTGTTCTATACTAAATTAAAAACTTGTAATGATAAACAGTACTATAATATTATAATATAAAATAATCATTCCGCAGAGCTGAGTATTACCGTCTAGAATGGCGTCTCACGAACGAAGAAATTTTTTATTCCAAGTGGTTTACGTCTGAAAAAATTGTCGACCGTAAATTTATGTCTTAGATAAAAGTTTATTTATTTCATAAAAGTTACGAACTTGCGCCCTTTCTTTGTAAAAAACCCCTCTTTTTGTAAAAATTATAAAGAATAGAAAATGCAATAGGCTTTTGGAAAAATTTATAAAAAGCTAAAAATTTGCATAAATATTTCTTGCATAAATCCCTATGCTTTAGCATAGGATTTCATTTCTTTGTAAATATCTACAAAGAATCAAATGTTCGTGACATTTATAAAACAATGCACTGCCCATTGAATGGCAGTGTATTAAAAGTGGCTCCCTATCATAAGAGTACGGCACGAAACAGTACCACAAAACAGTCCCGGGTTTTGCAAAAAAGTATGCACGAAACAGTACTGGAAAAAACATACGGCACAAAAGAGTATACGGACACAAAAGAGTACTGAAATATTGCGTGCAGGAAGGAACTAAAGGTAAACCCAACATGGCTCCAACAGCTGTTCGTTGGATTAAAAAATGCCCCCCATTAAGTAACCATTCTAATCACGAGAATCTGACGTCACTTTATCAGCCAATTAGATTCGATTAAGTACAGAGCATTTGTTTGATAATAAAATGACGTCAGATTCTCGTGATTTGAGTGGTTACTTAATGGGGGCTTTTTTTAATCCAACGAACAACTGGTGCAGCACGTTGGGTTTATCTTTAACAGATTTGACCGATCAAAATGAAAATTTGCATATTTAATTAATTAACATGCGCATATTAAAATATACTTTTTGATCCGTGGTAGTTGTGGTAAGTATTTTTCTGTTTTTTTTTCTTCGTGGTTAGGTAATTATAAATAAACGCTAACGGTGTATAAAAATTATCGTTTAGTAAAGCATGGGTATTCCAAATTTATCTTGATGAAAAAATAACGTTTTTTATGTTTTTGAATGCTAATAAAACATGTTTAAGATTTTGCTAAAAACATTAATCGGTTAAAGGTGCAGTATAGACTAGTTCTATATAAGGGTTTTTTGGTGTAGGAAGAGGGTACAATCACTACTAGCACCAATCATATGTAGGGGGAAAACTGAGAAACAGCGAGCGACTAGTACATTTTACGGTTTAAAATATTTCAAATATTTATTGGTTCAAAATCTCGATTCCTTCTCTTCAAAATTTCTTAAATACTTTTTAATATTACAAAAGCAAAAGCAGTTTTTGGGGATTTTTAGTTTTGTTACCGCTTCGTAGGTACGGCGCTGCTGGCGCGCTCGGTTCCCAGTTTTTTAATGTGTCAATTATATAATTCTTTGGTGTATTTTTATTTGATTTTTAGTTAATACTAATCAATGTATCAGGTCACACTGAGAAAAGAGAAAATTGTATTTTTTTTATTTTTTATTGTTTATATTTTTGGTTTTTTGGGTTGTTTTTGTTTTTTTTTTTTTTTGTAGTTTTTTTGTGGTTTGTTTGATAGTATTTTTTTTTTTTTTTTATATGTAACATCAAAAATTAATTCCCAACGGTAAAAAAGTTATTAACAAGAATATCGCTTGGTTATTTCCAGTGTTGTTTTTTATACACCATTATTCAAAAGAAAACGTTTTTCCTGAACGCGTATTAATAAAACTTACTAGAAGTTACGCCAGGGTACCAAAAAACCAGAGTTTTAAATTTGGTGCAATTAAAAAAAGTATTAAATGAGTACTGCCATTTAAAAAAATAATGTGTTTTTTATGGTGTTAGTGTGTTTTTTGTTTGCTGTTATTTTGGTAATGTTCATTAGCTATATTAAAGTTTTACTTTAAAAAAACAAGGAACTACGTATAAAAAAACATTTCACTTTTTTAAACTTTACATTTCGCAATTAAAAAAATCTTTTAAAACACACTATAAACCAAACACCAAACATCATTTTTAAAGTATGGTATTTTTTAATAGGTATTATTCATCTAATAGTTTTTAGGATCAAACCAAACTTAAAATTTAAACTTTTTGGCACTCTAGCATGAATTCACTAAGTTTTGTTAATATCCGATCAGTAGAATTTTTTTGTTGAAAAATAGTGTATAAAAACAACATTGAAAACAACCAAGTGGTGTTCTTGTTAATAACTCGTTAACACTTGGGAATTAATTTTTGGTTTAATACAATTTTTTCCTCAGTGTGACCCGATACATTTATTAGTATTAACTAAACACCTTGTTGATAAAGGTGCTTCAGGGCTCCAAAACCAGCGTTCCAGAGCTCCACAGGGAACATGACTTTTTGTTATAGGCCCAAATAAATCATGTATTCTACCTTAATCTAAAATATATTCAATTATGAAGCTAAACTTGCTTCTTTGTATAACACATGTTCTTTTTATGGTGCATATAAGACAAATGAGAAAGTTGTAGGTTTAAATTTCGCTATAGGTTTTAAAACTGATTATTATTAAATACTTATTATTTGCTTAATGAAACTATAAATTTTGGGGTTCTCCTAATTATCGGTGGTAGTTTTTAAGTTCAGTCCTTCAAGTGCATTTTAAAACTTTGAAATTTTGATAATTTTAGAATTTGAGTTCCTCTCTCTTTTTATTGGTATCATAATAATCTCTAAAAAATATTTCTGGCCTATAAAACTCAAATCTATAGTTAGAGTCTAGCATTTTTGAAAAAAAACAAAAAATTATGTTTTTTTTGTCTGTAAAGCAATTGTTACTATAATTTCAAATTTCGAGGCAGGAGTGATCCTTAACTTATAGCGACATTTGTGTAATAACTTATAGTGACATAGCGAAGCTTAGGATCAAGTTAATTCGGGATCCTATGGAGGTTTTCTATAAACATTGGTCTTTGTAAAAAAAATTTCTCTGTAACGTGGACTGAAACAAATAAAAAAAAGTTTAGTTAGTTTATACATTGAATTTTTTCGAATCAATTGGTTTTTACAAAACAATAAAAACTCACGGCTTAGCTGCCAGTAAATTTTAAAAATGTTAAACAATTTTAAAAACGTAAAAAAGTTTTAAAAAGTACCAGCGGTAGTCGCGGTCAAAGCCATACTTACTCATTAAACGCCCAAAGGGCCCACAGTGCCGATTACTTTCTCTATTTTAAAATACACAAAAAATTCAAAGAATTTTATTAATGGTCTATTAAAAATAAAAGAGTTTGTTATAAAAAAACGCTGCTCATTGATTTTTA
>JASAMX010034876.1:25000-65729 GCA_030248175.1 Microlaimidae sp. YZB2_3 | reverse complement strand
CAATGTATTATTATTGTCAACTATTATTACTATTATTATTATTATTACTACTGTCCTACACTTTGATGAAGCTCGGTTCACAGGTGTAAGAGGGTGGTTTCTAATTAAAGGTTTTGTTGTTGAAGCGCTCCAGCGTGCTTTCCTTTTAAACTTTAACATACTGATAAAATCCTTCTGAACTGTCAATGACATCGTAGATCATTTTAGATTTGGCTAAGCATTGTATTGTACAGATTTTTCGCAATGGCGAAATTTTGGTTGTTTTGTTTAAGAAGAGGGGTTTATAATCGATCGCTCGACCAACGAATAATTTGTTAAATTTTGGGACTATTATACAAAAATAATAAAGCGTTTTTTAATTAATTTTTTATAAATCAACTAGCGGTGCAACAGTTTCATTATAAACAGGTCGACAAATTACTAAATATTTTTTTAGTTTGACTGTAAAGCGGGGATTGCCTGAGTCGTGTTAATGTACCATTCCGTATCGGAAGGATTAGATAAATAAAGATGCTTCGGAAAAATCTTTCCTCTCTGCAGCAGAAAAACGGGAGATGATTCGGCTCAAAAGGCATTGGTATGTATAGTTCAGTACTGAATTACCATTCCACAGCTTTCGATTGCTGGTTTAAAATCTGGTCGTAAAATTAACATTAAACACACAATATAAAATTCGAAAGAGTATTCCCTTGATTTTAAGGCGCGATTATTGCAAAGTTATTAATGAATCAAAACTTAGCCTCACTTGATGCTTGTCTGGTGGTCCTGCCGTTTGTAGACAAAAGGTTGTAAAAAAATTGCTATTTGGCATTGTGTACGCAGGACATCATAAGCATGTCCACAATAGAGCGTAAATATTGGATGTTTGTGACACGTCGAAAATGTCCGACAGATGACTGCCACATTCAAACATGTATAAACGACTTTTTCAGTGCGAGGGACCTAGGACCATATGCTCCAAAAGTTACCAGAGCTTAGGTCCATTTTTCGGAGGCTTATTTTTCTAAAGTGACTAAAGCTGAGACTGTAAAAATTTGAATATATGTTTTACGTACTCTATATTTTAATTTATGAAGCTATTTTAAATATAAATAGTACCAAGATTCGCAAGTATACCTTGGAATATTGAGACTGAATTCGGTCCCTCAGCTCTATATACGGGCCCTGGTGTAAAACCCAGTGGATATTCGAATCAAAGCAAGTCCAATAATATTTGTTAAAAATTTGCTTGACTAAAGTTTCATAATAGTAAAATTTAAAAATAAAAGTTGTTCAGTGTTAAAGATCCTTAAAGAATTATAATGCAATAGTATTAATCACTTTCAGCTGCATAGAAGCGTTGCGCGAAAACATTCATCTCTCAAACGAACGTGCACACTTTAAAATTCTAGTTCCTACTTTTATTCCACTGAGCAAAACATAAGCTACGAATCAGGAATAGTTAGGGTAACTGACTTAATTTCGGCCATGCCTTAATTTTGGCTACCAATTTTGGGTGTTAGAAAATTGGCTTATATTTTTAAAACACAAAACAACTGAAGGCACAAAAGCCTTACTGGATTAATGTTGAATAAAGTGTTTTTGCAAAAGTTTTTTTATTTTTGTTATTCTACATTATCAACATTTTCATACAAAAAGTGAATTTTCTGTCATTTTCCTAATTTTTGCTTTGTGTTTAAACTGCATCAAATTTAGAACGAAGCAATATATAACCTTAAAATATCGTCTATTTAAGGCTCAAAGTTGTTAATTTTCATGTTTTGATATTTTGTTCAAAATCATTTTGCAATGCGTTTAACTAACTGCGCATTTTAAGATTCCGTTAATTTCGGCCACCTGAAAATTTAGGTGAAAGAACCTGCCGTTTTTTGCTGTTTTTAAATATAATTGTACTACCGTATTTATAAATAAATTTTTTTTGTCGTTTTACTTTGTTTTGAAGTTTTTTTAGCCAAAAATAAAAAATTAACAAAAAAAAAAAATTATTAAAACTTGTTTTTTTAAGGTTTTGACATAATTATTTAAAGTCTTACTAATAACTATTAAAGTTCGCAAACGGGAAAAATTAAGTTATATGTACCAAGAACAATACCTAAGGGTAAATTTGCAACCTTTAGAAATTTTTATTGTTCGTTTAAGCAATAGTTATGGCCAGTTCTTTGTAGGTGGCCGAAATAAATGGCACGCGCCTTAATTTCGGCCACTTTTAAAAAAAGTTTAAACCTTCACTGATTTTTAAGTGTAACAGAAATATTCAAATTTTGCACTGGAATAACAAATATAGCTATTGTTTGATTTTTAGGCCAAATTTCGGCTTGATTGAAAAAGCCAGAAAAAACTTATTCAAAAAAATAAAAAAAGGTGGCCGAAATTAAGTCAGTTACCCTACCTGCCACATCACTAAGAGTCTTATGTTTTGCTTCAGTGGAATAAAAGTAGGAACTAGAATTTTAAAATATGCACGTTCATTAGAGATGAAATGTTTTCGCGAATCGCTTATAATCTGAAAGTGATTAATTCTATTGCATTATAATTCTTTAAGGATCTTTAACACTGAACAACTTTTATTTTTAAATTTTTTACTATTATGTAACTTAAGTCAAGCAAATTTTTAACAGAATATTATTGGACTGCTTTGATTCGAATATCCACTGGGTTTTACACCAGGGCCCGTATATAGAGCTGAGGTACCGAATTCAGTCTCAATATTCCAAGGTGTATTTACAAATCTTGGTACTATTTATATTTAAAATAGCTTCATAAATTAAAATATAGAGTACGTAAAAAAACATAGATATTCAAATTTTTACAGTCTCAGCTTCAGTCACTTTAGAAAAATAAGCCTCCGAAAATGGACTTAAGCTCGTGTTTGGAGCATATGGTCCTAGGTCCCTCGCACTGAAAAAGTCGTTTATACATACATGTTTGAATGTGGCAGTCAGCTATTAGACATTTTCGACGTGTCACAAACATCCAATATTTACGCTCTATTGCCAGACGCCTATGATGTTCTGGCGGACACAATGCCAAGCAGCAATTTTTTTAGAGCCTTTTGTCTACAAACGGCAGGACCACCAGACAAGCGTCAAGTGAGGTTAAGTTTTGATTTATTAATAACTTTGCAATAATGGCACCTTAAAATCAAGGGAATACTCTTTCGAATTTTATATTGTGTGTTTAATGTTAATTTTACGACAATTTTAAACCAGCAATCTAATGTTGTGGAATGGTAATTCAGCTACTGAACTATACATACCGAATGTCCTTCTACAGAAATCATCCCCCGTTTTTCTGCTGCACAGAGGAAAGATTTTTCCAATGCATCTTTTCCTACTGGTGCTCGGATTAGGAATGGTACATTAACACGACTGCGGCAATCCACACTTACAGGACAACTAAAAATATTTAGTAATTTGTCAACCTGTTTATAATGAAACTGTTGCACCGCTGTGGGTTCTTAAAAAATAATCAAAAAACGCTTTATTATTTGCGTATAATAGTCCCAAAATTTAACGATATTCGTTGGTAGATCATTATAAACCCCTCTTCTTAAACAAACAACAAAAAATTCACCATTGCGAAAATCTGTACAATACAATGCTTAGCCAAATCTAAAATGATCTACGATGTCATTGACAGTTCAGAAGGATTTTATCAGTATGTTAAAGTTTTAAAAGGAAAGTACACTGGAGCGCTTCGACGAGCAAAACCTTAGATTAAAACCACCCTCTTACACATATAACCGAGCTTCATGGATAAAGTTGACAGTAGTAATAATAATAATAATAGTAATAATAGTTGACAATAATAGTAGCTCGACCGGTAGTCGGGTAAACCCTGAAAATCACACTATTTTGATTTTGCCTCCTTAACAATTTTTAAACAATGTAAAAAAAATATTCGAATGCTCATAAAAACAAAAATATATAGCATACATGTTATATATTTTTGATCAAACGAGTTTTCAGGATTGGATTTATTTTTGGCGGAAACTTAGGTACTTTCAAGATATAAAAAAACTACGAGAAAATAATTTTTGACATCTAATTTTGCAGATCTTAAATCCGTATTTAGAAAAGAGCGCAGTGTTTTCTGTATATCATAAAAGAACACGCTTTGGTACATCTTTTGATAAGCATGTCAGATGTAATTACCATATAGCCTAAGTTTTCTTAGTAATAAAGAAATCTAAAACTATTTTTTTAATAAAACATAAAACAATTTTGTTTAAAAACCGAGATTTTCAAAAAATATTTGCTTACTAAAAAGTAGTTAAGAAGTCTCCTGTGTAATGTGGACCCACTCCTAAACATTGTTCATTAATTTTTGATGAAATCGTAAACGAATTTGTAACCGCTTCAATCGCTTTGCTTTTTAGTCTATATCTACGTCTGTAGTCCTAAAAATAGTTTTAAATAAGTTATAGGGTTGGGGGTTAGAAAATTACAGCCAAACTTTTCAAAAATAATTTTAATAAAAATATTAAAATTAAACAATAATAATTTAATTTTATCGTCCATTCATTTGTTTTCTGTTTTTATAATCTGCCAGTGTTCTGCGTAAGTACTGAGGCTGTCTCACTTTTCACTTTTATTTCCACGGGGTGTTGCGAGAGTGAAAGATATACCGCACAGCCCGGTTCACACTGAGGTGGCAATGCCGCCGGTGGCATTGCCACCTCAGTGTGAACCGAGCTTATAAGCACTGTGATGTACTGTGTTGAACACATTTATATTTCTGAATGTTTATTTTTATTATTTTGCAAGTTAAATATTTATTTTTAATTAAAAGGTGCTTTTTTCGTGAACCAGTTACTTGTTTTTTTGCAAAGGTTTATTTTACAGACGCCCTTTAGAATCAAATATAAAAAAGTCATTATTCCGGTGTAACGCTAAATTTCAAGATTTAAGATAAATGTGTTCAACATAAATATAAGATAAAAACAGTTTGAATTCCAACTGAACGGGTTTTTTTAATTGATGCACAGCGGCACCAGTCGTCCTAGCGGAGCAAAAAAATCCAAAAAATGCAAATTTCGGAATATCATAAAAAATATTTTAAAAATGGATTCCAAAACACTTTAAAATATTTTAATTTTGAATTTTTGCCAGGATTTAAAAATTCGAAATTTTATTGTATTACTAGCTAACATTCAGGTTCGAAAAAAATTAAGTAATTTGATAAAATAATTATTAAAATACAGTTTTTAATCTCTTTGTTATTAATCCGCTATTAGTGAAAAATTTTGAATATTTTTGTTGTTAAAATAGAGTCAGTTTTGAGTACTGCAAATATCGGCGGTGCAGCTAGATTTAGTTTGCCGAATTTTTCGGGTTTAAAAAAAATGTTTTTTTTTTATTTTTAAGTTCGTGTTAGAAAATTTAGAAGCTTTTGGCTTTAGTTTTGGTAAAATAAAATTATTTTTTCTGTTAACAAAGTGATTCTAGATTTAGAAAAATTTCTTATGTAACGCACACACATCGGCTCATCTCCAAAATCTTTTTAACGAAGTTAATTACATGAAGAAGTAGGTTTCTAAGCAGTTAACACACTTAAAGATATTTTTTTGTTACTTGAACTTTTTTCCTAATACACGAAAAATAAAATACTATTAACAACTGCTGCATATTGCGAATTATCGCCCGATAAAAAAAAATTTGAATAAAATAAACGCCTGTAAAACTGGCTATAAATCATCGCAGTCAAAAATTTTGTGCTAGACAAGTTTTTTTTACTGTTCTCAACACTGAACATTTATTCTTTATAAAAAAGTCACCGATCATTGTAAAAAGTCTGAATTTAAAAAAAAATTAAAAGAAAGTTAACGTGTTGCAGCTGAGCAAATATTTAACGAAAATATTTCATGTCTAATGAAGCTGAGAAGGTTTAAAGGAATGGTGAAATTAAGGTACTCCACTTTCGGTTTTACATATACTACAAACGTGCGTGCGTACGCTTATAACCTGCATATTTTGAAAATACTCTATTTGATCTTTGTTGGGCCTAATTTTTCTGGTCAACATAGGCTTAACCATTAAACAATGAATCAACTAGAAATTTATAATATGTAGGACCTAAACTCAAGCATTGTATCGAACAGATTTTCGTAATGGTGAATTTTTTGTTGTTTGTTTAAGAAAGAGGGGTTTATAAACGCATCTACCAAACGAATATCGTTAAATTTTGGGACTATTATACGAAAATAATAAAACGTTTTTTGATTATTTTTAAGAACCCACAGCGGTGCAACAGTTTCTATTAATAAAAACAGGTTGACAAATTACTAAGAATTTTAGAGTCGTCCGTAAGTGCGGGATTGCCGCAGTCGTGTTAATGTACCATTCCGTATTCTCGGAGGACCAGAAAAACGGGAAGACGAAGATTTGGAAAAATCTTTCCCTCTGCAGCAGAAAAACGGGAAATGCATTTTTTTCAAAGGACATCGGTACGTAGGAGTTCAGTACTAGTAGTTTACCATTTTATAGCTTTTTGCATTGCCGGTTTAAAATTGTCGTAAAATTAACATTAAACACACAATATAAAATTCGAAAGTAGTATTCCCTTGATTTTAGGTGTGCCATTATTGCAAAGTTATTAATGAATCAAAACTTAACCTCACTTGACGCTTGTCTGGTGGTTCTGCCGTTTGTAGACAAAAAGGTTGAAAAAAAATTGTTATTTGGCATTGTGTACGCAGGACATCATAAGCATCTCACAATAGAGCGTAAATATTAGATGATTTGGTGACACGTCGAAAATGTCTGAACAGGGCTGAACTGCCACATTAAACAAACATGTATAAACGACTTTTTCAGTGCGAGGGACCTAGGACCATATGCTCCAAAAAGTTACCAGAGCTTAAGTCCAATTT
This sequence comes from Microlaimidae sp. YZB2_3, assembly GCA_030248175.1. Lineage (NCBI taxonomy): Eukaryota > Metazoa > Nematoda > Chromadorea > Desmodorida > Microlaimidae > Microlaimidae sp. YZB2_3. Next base: position 58,858 of record JASAMX010034876.1, on the reverse strand, counting down.
CGGAGGCTTATTTTTCTAAAGTGACTGAAGCTGAGACTGTAAAAAATTGAATATATGTTTTACGTACTCTATATTTTAATTTATGAAGCTATTTTAAATATAAATAGTACCAAGATTTGTAAATACACCTTGGAATATCAAGCAATCTCAAAATTCTGGTCCCTCAGCTCTATATACGGGCCCTGGTGTAAAACCCAGTGGATATTCGAATCAAAGCAAGTCCAATAATATTCTGTTAAAAATTTGCTTGACTTAAGTTTCATAATAGTAAAAAATTTAAAAATAAAAGTTGTTCAGTGTTAAAGATCCTTAAAGAATTATAATGCAATAGTATTAATCACTTTCAGCTTATAAGCGTTGCGCGAAAACATTCATCTCTAATGAACGTGCATATTTTAAAATTCTAGTTCCTACTTTTATTCCACTGAAGCAAAACATAAGCTACGAATCAGGAATAGTTAGGGTAACTGACTTAATTTCGGCCACGCCTTAATTTCGGCCACCAATTTAGGGTGTTAAAAAAATCGCTTATTTTAAAACACAAAAAAACTAGCACAAAAGTAAGTGGACTAAATGTTGAATAAAGAAATTTTGCAAAAGTTTCTTATTTTTTTTATTCTACATTATCAACATTTTCATACAAAACTGAAATTTCCGTCATTTTCCTAATTTTCTGCTTTATGTTTAAACTGCATCAAATTTAGAACGAAACAATATATAACCTTAAAATATCGTCTATTAAAAAACTCAAAGTTGTTAATTTTCATGTTTTGATATTTTCTTCAAAATCATTTTGCAATGTGTATAAACTAACTGTGCATTTTAACATTCCGTTAATCTCGGCCACCTGAAAATTTAGGTGAAAGAACCTGCCGTTTTTTGCTGTTTTTAAATATCATTGTACTACCGAATTTGTAAACAAATTTTTTGCTCGATTACTTTGTTTTTACGTTTTTTAAGCCAAAAATAAAAATTAAACAAAAAATAGAAATTATTAAAACTTGTTTTTTTAAGGTTTTGACATAATTATTTAAAATCTTACTAATAACTATTAAAGTTCGCAAACGGGAAAAATTAAAAACGATATGTACCAAGAACAATACAAAAGGTAAATTTACAACCTTTAGAAATTTTTATTGTTCGTTTAAAAAAGAAATAGTTATGGCCAAGTTCCTTGTAGGTGGCCGAAATAAATGGCATGTGCCTTAATTTCGGCCACTTTTAAAAAATTCAAACCTTCACTGATTTTTAAAGTGTAAACAGAAATATTTAAATTTTGCACTGGAATAAAAAATATAGCTATTGTTAGATCTTTAGGCTAAATTTTGGCTTGATTAAAAAGCCAAAAAAACTTATTCAAAAAAATAAAAAAAGGTGGCCAAAATTAAGTCAGTTACCCTAACTATTCCTGACTTCGTAGCTTATGTTTTGCTTCAGTGGAATAAAAGTAGGAACTAGAATTTTAAAATATGCACGTTCATTAGAGATGAATGTTTTCGCGCAACGCTCATAAGCTGAAAGTGATTAATACTATTATTACATTATAATTCTTTAAGATTTTTAACACTGAACAACTTTTATTTTTAAATTTTTTACTATTATGAAACTTAAGTCAAACAAATTTTTAACAGAATATTATTGGACTTGCTTTTATTTAAATATCCACTGGGTTTTATACCAGGCCCGTATATAAAGCTGAGGGACCAAATTCAGTCTCAATATTCCAAGGTGTATTTACAAATCTGGTACTATTTATATTTAAAATAGCTTCATAAATTAAAATATAGAGTACGTAAAACATATATTAAAAATATATTTTTACAGTCTCAGCTTCAGTCACTTTAGAAAAATAAGCCTCCGAAAAATGGACTTAAGCTCTGGTAACTTTTGGAGCATATGGTCCTAGGTCCCTCGCACTGAAAAAGTCGTTTATACATGTTTGAATGTGGCAGTCAGCTATTAGACATTTTCGACGTGTCACAAACATCCAATATTTACGCTCTATTGTGAGATGCTTATGATGTCCTGCGTACACAATGCCAAATAGCAATTTTTTTACAACCTTTTGTCTACAAACGGCAGGACCACCAGACAAGCGTCAAGTGAGGTTAAGTTTTGATTCATTAATAACTTTGCAATAATGGCACCTTAAAATCAAGGGAATACTCTTTCGAATTTTATATTGTGTGTTTAATGTTAATTTTACGACAATTTTAAACCAGCAATCGAAAGCTGTGGAATGGTAATTCAGTACTGAACTATACATACCGATGTCCTTTGAGAGAAATCATCCCCCGTTTTTCTGCTGCAGAGAGGAAAGATTTTTCCAAAGCATCTTTTCCTTCTGGTCCTCCGATACGGAATGGTACATTAACACGACTGCGGCAATCCACACTTACAGGACAACTAAAAATATTTAGTAATTTGTCAACCTGTTTATAATGAAACTGTTGCACCGCTGTGGGTTCTTAAAAATAATCAAAAAACGCTTTATTATTTGCGTATAATAGTCCCAAAATTTAACGATATTCGTTGGTAGATCATTATAAACCCCTCTTCTTAAACAAACAACAAAAAATTCACCATTGCGAAAATCTGTACAATACAATGCTTAATTTTAGTCCTACATATATAAATTTCGACTTGATTCATTGTTTAATGGTAAGGTCTATGTTGACCAGAAAAATTAGGCCCAACAAATAAATGAGTATTTGCAATATAGCTATAAGCATACGCACGCACGTTTGTAGTATATGTAAAACCAAAAGTGGAGTACTTAATCACCATTCCTTTAAACCTTCTAGCTCATTAAACATGAAATATTTTCGTAAAATATTTGCTCAGCTGCAACACGTTAACTTTCTTTTAATTTTTTTTTAAATTCAGACTTTTTACAATGATCGGTGACTTTTTTATAAATAAATGTGTAAGATTGAGAACAGTAAAAAAAACTTGTCAGACCGCCAAAATTGCGACTGAATGATTTATAGCCAGTATTTACAGGCGTTTATTTTATTAAATCACTCTTTATGGGGCGATAATTCGCAATATGGCGGTGTTAATAGTATTTATTTCGTGTATTAGGGAAAAAGTCAAGTAACAAAAATCTAAGTGTGCTGAATCATTGGAGTCCTTCTATTTCATGTAATTAACTTCGTTAAAAAGATTATAAAAATAACCAATGTGTGTACCCTACATAAGAAATTTCAAATCTAAATACGTTTGCTAACAGAAAAAATAATTTTATTTTACAAAACTAAAGCCAAAAGCTTCTAGATTTTCAAACCGAACTTAAAAATAAAAAAAAACAAATTTTTTTTAAACCGAAAATTAGGCAAACAAAATCTAGCTGACCGCGATATTTGCAGTATTGAATTGACTATTTAACAACAAAAATATTCAAAATTTTTCACTAAACCGGATAAATAACAAACATTAAAAACTGTATTTTAATAATTATTTATCAAATTACTTAATTTCGAAACTGAATGTTAGCTAGTAATACAATAAAATTTCGAATGCTGCAATACGTCAAAAATCAAAATTAAATATTTTAAAGTGTTTTGAAATAGTTTTAAAATATTTTATGATATTTCAAAATTTGCGATTTTTAAACTTTTTTGCTCACTAGAACGACTGGTGCCGCTGTGCACCGATTAAAAAACCCGTCAGTTGGAATTCAACTGTTTTTATCATATATTTATGTTGAACACATTTATCTTAAATCTTGAAATTTAGCGTTACACCGATAATGACTTTTTAAATTTGAATCTAAAGGGCGTCTGTAAAATAAGCATATGCAAACAAGTAACTGGTTCACGAAAAAAGCACCTTTTAATTAAAAATAAATATTTAACTTGCAAAATAATAAAAATAAACAGCCAGAAATATAATAAAAAAACGATATTTCTATTAAAGTCATATTATCCTTCTCCCAACCATGTTTTATGTCCAGTGTCATATGGAGTAGTACATCACAGTGCTTATAAGCTCGGTTCACACTGAGGTGGCAATGCCACCGGCGGCATTGCCACCTCAGTGTGAACCGGGCTATACAGTGTCTTTTTCACTATCACAACAACCGGTGGCAATAAAAGTGAAAAGTGAGAACAGCCTCAGTACTACGCAGAACACTGGCAAATTATAAAAACAGAAAACAAATGAATGATAAATTTAAATTATTATTGTTTAAATTTAATATTTTTATTAAAATTATTTTGAAAAGTTTGGCTGTAATTTTCTAACCCACAACCCTATAACTTATTTAAAACTATTTTTGGGACTACAGACGTAGATAGACTAAAAACAAAGCGATTGAAGCGGTTACAAATTTGTTTACGATTTCATCAAAAATTAATGAACAATGTTTAGGAGTGGGTCCACATTACACGGGAGCTTCTTAACTACTTTTTAGTAAGCAAATATTTTTGAAAATCTCGGTTTTTAAACAAAATTGTCTGTTTTTATTAAAAAAATAACTTTTAACATTTATTTACTTAAGAAAACTTAGGCTATCTGGTAATTACATCCAACATATCAAAAGATGTACCAAAGCGTGTTCTTTTATGATCTACAAAAACACTGCGCTCTTTTCAATACGGTTTTAAGATCTGCAAAATTAGTCAAAAATTATTTCTCGTAGTTTTTTATATCTTGAAAGTACCTAAGTTTCCGCCAAAAATAAATCCAATCCTGAAAACTCGTTTGATCAAAAATATATAACATGTTTGCTATATATTTTTGTTTTTATGAGCATTCGAATATTTTTTTTACATTGTTTAAAAATTGTTAAGGAGGCAAAATCAAAATAGTGTGATTTTCAGGGTTTACCCGACTACCGGTCGAGCTACTGTCAACTTTATCCATGAAGCTCGGTTATATATGTAAGAGGGTGGTTTTAATCTAAAGTTTTGCTCGTCGAAGCGCTCCAGTGTACTTTCCTTTTAAAACTTTAACATACTGATAAAATCCTTCTGAACCGTCAATGACATCGTAGATCATTTTAGATTTGGCTAAGCATTGTTTGTTCATTTCAGCTAAACCTCCTTGATTTTTGGTCCATTCCAAGCATAGTTTTGTGACGTAAATACTAAAATGCACAAAAACAGCTAAATCAATATGTGATTTTAAATTATGCATGAAAATGACGGTGATTTCGGTAAAAACGTTTAAGACAACTCTAATGGTTTCTGTATAGTTGTTCTTAAAATAAAAACAAAATCATGAAAATAATCAATCAAACCATCGATAAAAAATTATGTTTTTTACCATTAAAAATGATTTAAATTTACAGTTTACGGTTTTGTGGTAGGAACTGGTATATTTATTACTTATTTGCAGAAATTTAATAAAATAATTTTGGATTTTCATAATTTTTTTTTTCATAATTAAAACATTAAAATCAAGAAAAACAGTTTCCTAATCTGTTCCATGAAAAATTAATAAATGCAAACCTAAAAACCGGTGGCGTATTATAAACGGAGTTGGCTTTATGGAGCTCGTGATAGTTAAAAATCGAAGGACATAATTTATTCGCATGTCCGATTAAATCTTTTCGCACGATCGCAATGGTCAAACCAGCAGCTCCTGCGTTTTTCTGTGTTGCTGCAAAAATAATCCCATGCTAAAAAATAATAACTAAAAAACCGATGTCAACTACATAATCTCAAGCTCAAACCAAACTGAAACTACAAAAGCTCAAACCCTCAATAAACAACCGCAGTGTGTCCAAAATGATTCAAATTGAATACGGATTTTAAGCAACTATTTTGTTTGGCACCGTGAATTCACAAAAAAAAATCATATCAGTGTATATGTAGCTTGCACATTTGGCTATCAATCAAATTATTCTATAAGACACGGTCTTTTTATCCATATAAGGTCACGGTAAAAGAACCTTACACCAAAATATTTGTATAATTAAAAGATCAATTAAAAATCGATTTTAGCCTCTGAAAACAATATTTTACAAATTTTTCTAAAATTTTGAGTAAAATTCACTTGTAAGATTTTTATAAAGTTTTAAATACACACAAAATTTGTGATTTACAAAAAAAACTTAGTCAGAAATCACGCATGAAACGTGTTTTACAAAATATATTGAAGAAAATTTGTGCGTTTTTAAGCTCTCCATAAAAAATTTAAATTTTCGAATGTCATTCATTATAAAAACATTTTACAAGAACAAAATTATTGTATAAACAAAAACATTACTTTTGTTGACAAATTAATATTGCATTATTTATTGATTTTTAAAGAAAAAATTGATATATTTTTTATTTAGAAACCAATTTCAGACCTTTTTTGTATTACTGATATATAACACAATTGGTAGGTACGGAATGCTTGGAGCCGCAATCAAGAAAGTTGGAGCTGTCAGAAAATTTTTGGAAGTTTTAGCCGAAAGTAGGAAATTAGCTTGGAATAAGTTTAGGCTTATGTATAGATTTTAGGAATTTTATATTTTCGGTTCCAAATTTCTCACTACCAGTTCGAAGTTCTCCATTTTCGCATCCAAGTTTCCTGGGCTCCAACGACCCCAAAATCAACAGATTTTTCTTTATTAATTAGCAAAAAGTTTCTTACTTTTTTCACGTCAATTTCTTTAGAAAGGAAGTTTGAAGACATATCTGCTACTAAAGGTATATTTCGTTTAGTTTCAGGAACATAATGAAATTCCACTCCTGGAATAATTTTCGTGGTATAAAATTTTATCAGGGTTCGATTAAACTTAAAGTATTAAAATATATAACATTAAAAAAATATATATGTGCATAGCATACGAAACACATAGGAACAAAAATCTAGGGCTCTAAGAAGTGCGCGCCCAAGTGTAATTTGGACTTTCGATTTTTCTTTCACCCGTTCTCGTGATTGCCTTTTCCTCAGTTACAACCGTAAAACCTTCGTATAACTTAGGTCGTATTTAGGTCATACGTTATACATAATTTTTGTACGTGATTAGTGCCCAGTGAGCGAGCAAATTGAAATGATTAAAGCTGTACGGTAGCAATGTGCAGTTTTTTCTCACGGATGGAGTGTATTATAAGATATTGTAAGATATTACATATTGCAAAAATTTGCACATTGCTACCGTACAGTTTTAACCATTTCAATTTGCTCGCTCACTAGGCAATAATCACGCACAAAATTATGTATGACCTAAGTACGACCTAAGTCATGCGTAGAGTTTACGTACGACATTGGTCATACGAAAATATACCACCGTGAGACGAAGGTTTCAACATTGTCATACAATGGTTTCACGGTTGTAACGGTGAAAAGGCCATCACGGGAACGGGTTAAGCTTTCGGTTCTGTTGTAGATTGGAAATTGATATTATTTTAAATGAATAAACATTACCGTGTATAGTTTCATTAGCACAATAATAGACATAAGCCGCATCGTCTGTTTGGCTCCAGTGACTTTGTTCTGGTATTCCTAAAAAAGATAAAGTACAAAAAATTGTCTTAACATTTTGATGGCAATAACGAATATGTTTAGTTTTAACGAGTGTTTAGTAGTTTGAAGATTTCTAAATCCACACACCATGTACATTTTTCGACTTAAAAATGAATTCACGTATAATATACTTTGCCAAAAACAAAATAATATACTTTAGCGTGGATTTATAAGCAGACAACCTTTATTAATTTTTGATGAGACAGTTGTGATTAGCATTAGCTACTGTTGATAGCAATGGCTAAGGCAAAGACATAATGTAGAAGACGAAATTTCATAATAATAATAATGGCAAAGACATAGTGTAGAAGACGAAATTTCCGGGAACCATTCTAACAATAAAAAACCGTATGTTTTTATGCATAAAATGTCTTTAAATGAACAAGATTGGGTGTCCGAAAATTTCGTCTTCTACATCTCGTCTTTCAACATCTCGTATTCTACATCTCGTGTGTTCTTTGCCAGTAGTCAGGGTTTTCATCAACCCTGGTTTGATCCGTCTGGCACGCTTCTCGCCTCGCCTTCTACATCTCGTCTTCGGAAAACTCGTCTTTTGGATGCGATTTTGTAAACGTACTTTCAAAAATGCGAGTTTTGACCCCAATGATAAAATTTTCTTTGATTTTTGGGTTTTGCTTAAGTTTAGGAAAAAAATAAGGTTTTTACTCTTCAGTTCAAAAATCATCATTAAATACGAATTTACCATGATAAAGTTTTGCTTGAATTTTAGGTTTTGCTTAAGCTTAGGTTCTCAGTTTTTTGAATAAATAATTTAATAAAAGTTTATCATGATAAAAATTTGGCTTGATTTTTGGCTTTTGCTTAGGCTTAGGTAAAAAAAGGTTTTCAATGCATTGTTTTAGTCAAAAAATTAGAGAAACTTGTCTTTTGAAAAGTGCGTTTACAAAATCACATCCAAAAAAAAACGAGTTTTCCGAAGACGAGATGTTTAAAAGATGAGTTTTCCGAAGACGAGATGTAGAAGACGAGATGTTGAAAGACGAGATGTAGAAGACGAAATTTCCGGGAACCACAAGATTGCTATCAACAGTACCTAATGCTAATCGGTTCCCGGAAATTTCGTCTTCCACATTACGTCTTTCAACATCTCGTCTTCTGTAACTTGTCTTCAGAAAACTTGTCTTTTCGATGCGTGAACGTACTTTTTAAAACACGAGTTTCTCGTAGTTTGCGACTTAAACAATGGATCGAAAACATTTTTTCCTAAGCCTAAGCGAACCCTAAAAATCAAGTTAAATTGTATCATGATAAATTTTTCTTCAATGATTTGTTTAAAAAAACTGCGAACCTTAGCCTAAGCAAAACCTAAAAATTAAGCAAAATTTTATTTTTAATTTTATTGTAGTAAATTTGTATTTAATAGTCTGTTTTTTTTATTGAAGAGTAAAAACATTATTTTCCTAAGCCTAAGCGAAACCTAAAAATCAAGCAAAACTTTATGGTTTGGGCGGAAACTCGCTTGGTTGAAATACGTTCACAAAATCGCATTCAAAAGACGAGTTTTCCGAAGACGAGATGTTTAAAAGACGAGCTTTCCGAAGACGAGTTGTAAAAGACGAGATGTTTAAAAACGAAATGTAAAAGACGAAACTTCCACACACCAGATGGAATTATTAAAATAGCCAAAGATAACTTTTTATTTAAAAACTGCCAGTAAAGTTTTATTATTTGGGAGTTTTCCGCTTGAAATAACAATCGAAACGCATTTCAAACTGTCGATATTGCTCAGGGCAGAAGAAGGTGTAACAACTAACAAACAAGGACATTTTATAAATAAAGTCAATAACACTTACTTCTGTATTGATGTAAAGGAGGATTAATGGCTTTGTGTGCCGTTAAATACTTTTCTGCTTCTTTTTGAGCTTTTTGTGACCAACTGCCCGTGACTACGTAGTCTGCAGAAGGTTTTTCTCCTTTAGATAAATGCATTAAATTTAAAGGAACAGCTGCAAATTGACCGGATCCACCTCCTTGAAGAAAAATCACTTCATAAGTTTGCGGTATATCCCTAAAAACGACAGTAAATATTTATTTTTTGTAATTGTAATTTGCATAAAAACATAATGCACTATTACCTAATACCGTAAATTGTATTTCCCAATTAAGCATATTACAAAGAAAAATTATTAAACATACTACATATTAAAAAATAGGAGTAAAAACACCACTAAATTGTGCAGAAAATTTTTCAAAACTGAATAATTTTTTAATAAAATTACGCAAAAACTCAGTTTTTTTATTTTAAATGATCGGTACGCAGAGCATGATAGTTTTCTGGCCTGGGAACATGAAAATTACGTACGCAAGGTAGTTTTCGGGCTTCTTGAATAGACGTCTTAAAGGGATACACAGGAAGTTCAACTTTCAAACGAATTAAATCAAACATTATAATAATCTCACATTAAATCTCGCAGCAGTTTTTCAGTTGATTTCAGTATATCAGTAAATTCTGCTGATCTATGGCTCATTTCTAAACAAATAAAATTTACCTACCACATTATAAACATAAAATGCGCTAAAGTAACTAATTAATTATGCGCCATATATTTTTACAGTGGGACACACAAACTTATCTTTTTTTAAAGCAGATTATTCGATTTGGACAACTTAAAGCAAATAATTTGAAGTGAACCCTTGGAACCGTCGTCTTGAAATTGTTGAAACCTAAGCCAGCCTAAACCGAAGTCAAAGTCAAACCAATTTCCAACTCAGAACCCATATTTTTCATTTTTGCGGTTCCAAACTATCGACATTTCTACGAATTAAAAGTTATTAATTTACGGTTTTATATTTATACTGTTCCTTTGATACTTAATTCTTCTAAATGCACAGGAATAATCCCTGGGTTGTAGAAAACTCCAACAATAAAGATGTCTAGATATAACAAATTTACTCTTTTGTATTGTAACTACAAATCTGTACTTTTTTATAATCAATATCGGTTTCATCCGCAATTCCTTTGTGGCACCGAAAACAAAAATGATATTTTAATCGTAAAAGTTATGCCAGACAGTTTTGTTCCAATAATATTTGAAATATTATCAGCATAGAACATTTTTTTCGGTTATAATAACGATTATAAAATACGTTTTTCGTATAAATTATATGAATAGCTGTATTTTTTTATATGTTGTGAAAGTAAAATAAAATAAAACACAGTGATTATATTATTATTTTATATAAGATTTAAACTTACCTAGGACACTGACACCGGTTTTGTTGTAACTTCGCATTTCATGCTCAATTTGTTGAAGAACCTGTAAGTTAATAAAGTTTTTCAAAATGTTTACGTTTAGTTTTTTTTTACTTTTGTTGTTTTTAACGTTTAAAACATTGGGGTTCTAATTTTCAATTTTCAAGGTAACCCGGCAAGTATATGGCCTTATCTTCGAAAAGCAACAATATTATTGCTGCTTTTCGCAGATGCTTAGAGATTTAGACGATAATTAAAAAATTTGTAATGAATGCATATAAGCGACATTATGTCTTCTATGCCTCCTTTAAGTTTTCCAATAATTTCTAAATCTGAGGTAGATTTCGCTGATTCCTACTTGGCTATAACTAAAACCTTTAGGAGCCAACAATCTGCCTTGGAGTCTTTACGGTCAAGATATTGCAGCTTTTTAACATTCTTCCTTCAGATTCTGACGCATTTTTTTGGTGATATTTACTTTTTTTTTATAACCGCAAGGCGTTTTTACATTGATAAGCATTTTAAACTACATTCTGAATTACCTCAGCCGCACACAATTCCAATCTCGTGATAATTTAATTTTTTTCTGGTTAAACAGTTCAGCTAAAAATCTTGTTTCTTCCAGATCAATTTTAAAATCAATTTTTCAAAACGGTTAAAATAACACTAATATGTAAAAATTAAACCGCAATAGTAATTTTACTTGCAGGATGAGAATTTTAATTTAGTTTAGATAGTAATAAAATTTTAGTTTGCAGAACTGCGTTCTACCAAACAAAATATAAATTAAAATTAATAATAATATAAATACAGCAGATTTGTTTCAATTTTACTTACGGGTTCCGGAATTTTTGCGGGACCAGGTGAAAAATTGATCACTTTTTTAAATTTTTCCTCCAAATCTTCCATATTTCCAGTCATGGTGTTTTAATTCAGCAAAAACAAATCCAGCGCAGATTATTCAATCGAGAGCAACACAGAGCAAGGAACAATGTGTGACGGTGGAAAACAGCGCATTATGGTAACAACCAGTTTGCACATGCGCACGCAGTTTATGTTTAAAGGCCGTTTCTGTTTCACAACGTCTATAATATTAGCATTTGCAGACGTTTGGGAATTCGATGCGTTGCCATTTAATCGTGGTAAAGGATAAAGGTTTGTTTTTTGAATGAGTTTTTTTGTCTTGATTTTCAGCGTTTAGGCTCCAGATCCGATGTCATTATTTTGCAATGCTTTTATTACTGATCAAAAACTAATTGAGCTTGGAAAACATACGTAATATTTATTTCTTACCAATTATCCTGTGTTTTCAGTGGAAAATTTTTTCCATAAAAACAATGTGCAGTGTTTACAAAATTCATCATCTAATTGTTTTGTTTAATTTAGGACACATGTCCTTTACTTATTATTTTATCCCTTGGCGCTTTGAAAATATAAATTTTATATTATATTTACGTATAATAATGAAAAAAATAGCGACATTCCCATTGTATGGGCGAATATATTGAGAAAAGTATTTAATAGATTTTTTGTCAATTATACCTGAACACCAATTCCCATGCGTATATTAAATGCATTATGTATCCACCCACACACCAAATATTACGTTGTATTAAAAGCCAAAAAAAGTATACTGTTTAATATTTTTCTTTGTATTTGTTAGGTGTTGAATGGTTGTAAAAACGTTTAAGATTATAACTGCTTTTTAATTGGTTTTTACGGTTTGCAAGAGCACAATGCCATACTCTTCAGCCAGGAACAGTAATTTTTTTTTTGCTTCAGCCAAATAAGCTGCAAATTTAAATTTTAAAATTTAAGTCACAGTTACGCAAATCGTCTTTCAGTATAAATTCAATTCGTAAATTTCACACTTACGTCTATTTTTAATTAATAAAATAAAGACAATTTAAATGCGTTTATTGATTTACAATTAAAAAGATTTTTATGAAATAGACCACTGGAAAAGCTTAAAAAAAGGATATCCAACATGTTTATTTCGTTTATATGAAGAGTTACGACGAAAATCCGAAAATCTTACATTAGAAGTAAAAGTGGGCAAAGATTTAACTTTTATTGATGAATTCTCGAATTATTTAGTTTATTCTATACAAAAATGATGCGGTCTAGCGAAAAAACTCGAACTTTGAAATGTTATATATCCATAACGGAGGTTAGAATATGTGCGGGACATAATATGGGAGCATAGCTTAGACTCTTGGCTATTTTTTGAAAAGCTTAGGAAAAATGTTTTTCGATGACGTCATCACTACAGCCGATGCGGTCAAAAAAACCTGGTCCAAAAAAACAAAACTTTTTTTAATTAGTAAGAGATAAGAAACTCCGCTTGGTATGATGTTAAAACATACTTTTCTGAGTTTTTTTCTGAAAGTTTTAGCAAAATCGGCTCGCTCAAATTTTTTTATAATGCGTTGATTGCGCGCGGTTTTTCACGAATTTTTGCCACGTTAAAACACTGTCCGAATTATTTATTTTGTTTTGTTTCCTGCTCGAAGTGTGTACGATATTGATCATATTGTTATATATTAAATGTCCGCAAATTTTTATTCCTTATTTTTGACCTTAAAATATTTTTTTGGGGGTTGACCTCCCAGGGGCTAGGGGGCCTTATGTATATTGCATACTTCATGTATAAACCGAGTTCCAGTGCAAGGTGTCTGCACTGGAACTCGGTTTATACATGAAATATGCAATATACATAAGCGTCACCATAATGGACAATTAACGTATCTCCTACTTATCTTTCGTAGTATGCAGTTCAACCGATCGAAAGGGCGCGAAATTTCGAATGGTTGATCTGCATACTACGAAAGATAAGTAGGAGATACGGTAATTATCCATTATGGTGACGCTTATGTATATTGATACTTCATGTATAAACCAAGTTCCAGTGCAAGGTACCTAAAGTTATCTTGTTATATATTTAAAATTATTTGTTTTTTATATAAAAATCTGTATTTTCTGAACTTTCAACGAACGTTGATTTTAAACCTTTACCAAGGAGTAAACGAGGATACTACAATCGCCGTAGTGTTTGTCTAGCACTGCCGAGTTAACTTTTCGATTGTTATCGCTGCTTAGATGCGGAGTGTAGCATTTCGCTGCTCAGTGTATGAATGGTGATGTTCCTACCCTTTAATTTATACCCCGGAGCTTCGGCCACTTAAAACGGAAGGAGCTCTGCTCTTTAAATGAGCGAGTTGAAGCTTATTTAAGCTTAAAATACATTTAAAACGACTCTAGCTGTATTTGTAGGACTATTTTTATTGTTTTAAATAAGTTTTGGAAAAAAATTTAGTTTACAAAAAATTTTGACAAAATAATTAATGCCATCACTCTTTAAATATTCACGAACTTAGTATAAAAATAGGGAGAAGCTTCGGAGCCCCGGGGGTTACTCCGGAGCTCCGCTCCGGGGAACATCACTAAAGCTAAAGTCTTCCGGGCTGAAATTAAGGGCGCAACCGCTTTCCAGGAAAAATAAACAATAAACGAGTAAGTGGTAAACATTTTAAAAAAGTTTTCAGCGGTTATGTAACCAATTATTATTTAGTTGCGTCATGAGTTTCTCTGCACGTGATATTGTCTCAAAGAACGGGTGGTTACTTTACCACTTATTTATTTTTATCCTGATAGAATTTATCTATAGTATAAAGATCGACGGAAAAGCCGGTGCACTCGAACTAAACCAAAATCCCATCAGGTAGCAACAAATTCATTTTAAAATAAATTGGCGTCTTTCAAACGGCCTTGAATTTCTGATAATACTTTTAAGCAAATTTTGGTTTTGGAGAACTTCCAAGAAGTCCATTATAATTATTTGAAATGGCTAAAACATTACTGAAATTGACAAAATCCTCTTAAAAATAAAAATTAAGCGGTTTGTTCAAAAATTTTTATTTAGATATTTTTTAATTCAGCTTATTTTTTAAGACATAACCGCAATTCATTCTTGTTTATAGCATCATTTTTATAATTGTTGTAAATAAAAAAATAAAATGAACATTATAAAAGCAAATTGCAAATCGACTTATCTTTTTAAGAAAAAGCAAAAAAAACAACTGAAAGAACATTATTTTAAATTAAAATTTGTTTATGAATTTCATATAAAAATCTTTGGCTTGTTAGATTTGTTGCTTCCAGACAGCTTTTGGGTTTAGTTTAGTCAAAAAATATTTAATTTTTTGACTAAAATCACACATGACATATACCTGATTGATTAGTCTCTAATATTGTCTCCACAAACTTCTATTGCACCCAGTCAAATTACTCCACTGACGTTTTCCTTTTTCTGCGTTTCAGACGCCATTTTAAGAATAAAAAATTGCAAAGGGTAACACGATATGTGAAAGTTTGTTAAACAATTTGCTCATTTAGATATCCGTTAAGTTTAAACGCTACCAAACATTCACATAAACGCTCAAAGCGACGCACACACGTGCTCACGCAAACTAACACAAACAATCGCAATATAATACATAATGTCAATGTGATTAGTTTTTTTTTTAGCAAAATCTTTTATTGAAAATAATTTAGTCCCAAAAACAGTATTATATCAATAAATATGTTTAAGATCCGTCACCAGAGCACAACAAAGTATCCGCGGCAAGTTTTAATTGCCGAACAATAGGCACCTTGCACTGGAATTTGGTTTATACATGAAGCATGCAATATACCTAAGCGTCACTACAATGGATAATTACCGTGTCTCCTACTTATCTTTTGTAGTATGCAGATCAACCGATCGAAATTTCGCGCGCTTTCGATCGGTTGATCTGCATACTACGAAAGTAGGATATACGGTAATTATTCATTATCGTGACGCTTATGTATATTGCATACTTCATGTATAAACCGAGTTCCAGTGCAAGGTGTCTATATAGATAACCATAATAGATATAATTAATAAAGCATCTGACTGCACGTGTTGGTCGGAATGTTTTTAACCAATAGTATAACAAAAAAGTGCAAATTTAATACTAAATGCTTGATGGTGTAAAATCACAGTAAAAAGAAATCAAAAATATATACCGAAAAGAAAAAATGTGCACCTTCTGCGTAAAAACCGGCGCCGACGTAAGCCGTTAACGACATATTTCAAAAATTGTCATTAGAATAGCACTCCTTTACAATATTACTCTTAAATCACGCGAATTTTAATTTAAAATATGTCATTATCATAGATTTGGAATAAATATTACTATTATAGTTTAAAGCTTTCTAGATTATGGGGGTATATTACGGTCGCCAGGGAGGGGTGAGGTATAACCTTTGCCCAACGGTAGGAAACGTTCCAGACACCCCAAGCTGCTTGGTGGAGTCACCAGTCACGTATGGATGTGAAGGTAAACCTCACCCCGCCTTCTGCGTTGACCCATGTGCACATTATTTCGTTTTTCAATGATGTGATGAGTATTAGTATACCGAAAATATTTTGTTGGAGGTTCTTTGGCCACAAACACCAAAAATGTTAAATTTTGTTTTCTTATACAATTCCCTAAATTTAAAAAAACAGTGCCAAAAGGATCCCTCCAAAAAAAGTGGGTCACTTTATGGAGCTTCTATTATCTTCTCTTTAACATATAAATTTTTAAATAAACTACCTCTAAATTTATGATACGTTTAATAAACCCACCACAAGTAAATTATACTATATAAAATGTCCACTCACAAAAAAACTTAATAACTCAGTTACCTACCCCAGTTTTTGCATTTTTTACACAAATTTTTATAGAGCAGAAGTGGGCCGGCTATGGATATTCAACAATAAAACAATTGTGTACTAGTATTAGTGTTTCTAATAGCAAGGTGGGTTTCAATTCCACCTGGGAACTCAAACAGGAACATAACCAGCCTACACAAGCTAAAGAAATTTTTTTTGCAATAATAGCTTGGAGTTTGAACAATTCATTAAAATAAATAAATTTCAAAAAAGTGAAGAATTTTTTATTTAATAAGAAGCATCATATTTATATTACTCCAATGCCACGAACACAAAATGGACAAAAACAACGATAGCAAATTATCTGGCTATGTTCCCGAAATCTTAATAATAATAATTTTTATAAAATTTTCCGATTAAAAAATTATGCACCGAAACACGTCTTAAATGAAGAAAAACAGAAGGAAATCTAGCTTGATAAAAATCTAATTAATTACAATGGTTTATAACATTATGTTAACATACGTGCTAAAACGAACAATTATATAAGTGCAGGCATGTAATAACAATATCACTAGTTAAAAACCTTAATATTTTAAAGGCTTAAAAACAATGCACATTCTAGGAAATGTACGTACAGAAATTAAAATAATATAGGACAAATATTTTACTAACATAATAATAGTAAAAATATATATTATACCAAAAAATGTGCAATTCCTATATAAAAAAGTAAGTTTAAGTAGGCCATTATAATGAGCCTCTCCATTTAAATGGCACCCTCCATTGTAATGGCATAGTTTTCATTTTAATTCGGCGAGTTAAAATGGAGAGGAAGCCATTATAATAGCCAGTTATTGATTTAATTTCACTTCATATAATTCACAAGTGTAATACTGTGCGGGCCGCACGAGTTTTTTTGTGTTGGTTTAAAACTGTCCACCACAGTAAAACTCATGCGGCCCGGACAGTATTACACTTGTGAGTATATATGAAGTCAAATTAAATCAATAAATGGCTATTATAATGGCTTTCTCTCCATTTTAATTCGCCGAATTAAAATGACTACTATGCCTTTATAATGGAGGGTGCCATTTAAATGGAAAGGATCATTATAATCGACTACTTTTCCGTTTTATATAGAAGTTGCACATTTTTTCGGTATATTCTATATTTTTGATAATAGTACCTAGATCTGCTGCGATTTAAAATAAATGGCTGCAGTTACGAAAAAAGATATTAGGAGACAGAAACATCAATTTAATTACTATTCAATGTCGTGGTGTGGTATTTTTACATTAGAATCATGCACTCGCTTAATTCATACTAGTGATGGTTTCACTTACATCTTTCGGCTATTAAAATTGGAGGTCCCCCGCGAGCTTTGTTCCATATATGTCTAACCGAAAGCTTATTTAACCTTTACAGCTGCATTTTCAGAACTATTTTTTAAGTTTTTTTTTAATAAGTTGAAATATAAATTTAGTTTTAAAAAACACTTTTATTTATAAAGAAATTTGCAATATGGAAGCTGTAATTATGACCGGTCGTTCATCACACATGCTTGCGGTTAGTTTTATTTTAATTTTTGTTTTAAATGGGGTTTTACTTATTTAAGACCCAGTTTTTTATTCTTTAAACTGTAAAACTTATTTTTAGCAGCAAAAACCCCCAAAAATTCAGTCCAGTAATATGAACTACGCATGTCTCGTAATAATCAGATTGTGCATAGGCTTGCTTCAATGAAAAAAATATTCAGTAAACTTATGTTATTTTCCGACGAATTTCCTCATTTAAATAAATAAAAAAATGAAATAAGTTAAACCATACAGTTAAATTTCAAAATTACGAAAGTTGATCACCGCATATCAATTTCACACACACAGACAAAAAAACTGTTGACTAAAATGCCGTGCCAAATAAATTCTAAATAAATAACATGGGAAGGAATTGCATCCGGATATAATACAATCCTCCCTACTGAGCACACGTAAGAAGAGTCGAGAGTAAAAACGAAAGCGAAAGAGAGCATTGTCAGAAGTTTTGGTCGTCCAGGAGTCTTCGGAATTCCGCCACCTCTCGAATATTGGTGGCGAATCGTCCGAAGGAGTTGAACAGGGCGATCACCTCGTTCCTAGTCAGTTGAAAGGGCGGGAGGCTGGGGGTTTCTTGGGCGGGGATGGTGGCCCATTTTTTGTGCGGCATACCCGAGAAGAGGATTTTCAGCGCCGTTCCTATCCCGTGCACCTGTAATTTACCCCACAGACGGCATTTGTCGCAGCCCACGCAGTCCATTATACGTGAAATGTTCAGAAAGTGGAGTCGGAACTCCTCCTTTAACTCCCGCGCCGTCGCCTCTATCCCCTGAAACAGTATAATAGAATTATAATAATAAACTATCGTTTTTAATATTTGTAGTTTTTTCTAAAAAATTTATAGTTTTTGGATTATGATCTACGCGCCAGCAGCGTACATTTCGAACTGCTAGGCTCATACATTAAAAATCGCCTAAGATAAAGAAAGGCAGCATGATTTTACAATGTACAAGTACACAATATTGTTGTAAGTAAAGTATATCCCATCGAGAAAAGAATAAAAATATTTGCAACAGTGTATTTTAGTAAAAATTGGTATAAATCTATTGACGAACCTGAAACATGGTAGTTTCGTCGAAATGGTCGGGGAAGTTGCCGATTGTCGTCATGAGCTCCGAGACTATTTGACGAGTTTCTGCGTCTTCTTTATCGTTACCCGTGTAGAAGAACTCTTGGCTCAGATAGGGAGCCACTTTGTGTAGCGCCCGCAGCTCCAGTAAGTACAGGAAGTACATGTTGCGGAGTCGCTGGGGGCCCTCGCCCCAGGTCGTCTCCGGACTGAAGCGCGCTTTGAACATATCCAAATTCCGCACCCATTTTCCAGTATCAAAGGCACTTTGGGCTGCAAGAAAAACTAGCGATAGTGTGATAAAACCAAAAGCATAATGTACTTCGATACTTTTAGAAGTTGTTTAATTTGCCTCAAAATGAATGATTTTAAAAAAAGTTTTGGACTATAGTTTTTAGAAAAATGTCACAAAAACTTAATTAAAGGTAAACCCAACGTGGCTGCAACAGTTGTTTGTTGGAATGAAAAATGCCCCTTATTAACCACTCAAATCACGAGAATCTGACGTCACTCGTATCAGCCAATCAGAATTCAGAAAATGAAAGATTTGAAGTAGAAATCAACTTCAGATGGTAGTTTAGGAATTATTCTATTTTGTGAAATAAAAAAAAAGAAAATAGTTGTCTATTGAATACGCAAACACACTGTTGCAGCTACGTTTGGTTTGCCTTTAGAAAATTTGAAAATTTCAGTTAAAAACCACTCCAGTATTTTGTTACATATTTTATACCTCACTAAAAAATCAAAATCTATTGTCAACAAAATGGTTTAAAACTGCAGGTGGAAACAGAGTTTCCTGCCTTTCTAAACTTTTAAGTTGAGGTGCAGGCATAGAATTAAAGATTTTCTTTCGAATTTAGGAAATATTCAGTGATGTCACAATAATACTCAGGGCATCTGCCAAAATTTTTGGAAGCAGGGGGCCAGACTCTAGAAAAATGCAAAAGGTATATAAATGCGGCGCGAAGCGCCGCATTTTGGGCGTCAGACGGACGCGAAGCGTCCGCTGGGGGGTCTGGGGAATGTCCGCCCAGCCACCAGAGGCGAAATTTTTTGATTTAGCGTTAAAAATTAGCAAAATTGGGGCTTGAAAATACCTGCAGCAAAATCCACTTTTGGCATCCCAAAAGAAAGGTGGTAGGGAGAAGCAAGGGTCTATGATCCCTTTTATTTCCCCCTACCCCTAGACCTACTTCCCTTCCTAAATTTTTACCTCGGCTAGCCAAGAAAGGGGGGCATGGCCTCCCTGGCCCCTCCCCTGGCACAGGGCTCGAAAATACTCACAATCATTTGAAAAATATAAATCTTGCAAAAATCCTCGGACAGTTTTGCAAGCATTTTGTATGAGCATAAACAATTTTTTGCCATGATATGCTTAGTTAGTTACGAAAAGTTTAAAAATGAAGCGTTGGTTTGGCTTTATGTGAATTATTCCGGTATAAAAAGAGTGTAAAAATAAGAATATTTGTGTTAAGAATTCACATGTTTGAAAGAAAAATCAGAAAATATCTTGAAAGAAGAAGATAAAATAGTACTTAAAATCGGACAAAGGGCTAGTTTTTTGTCTAAACGAAGAGCCATAATTTCGAGGCTAGGGGGTCGACTCTACCTCTCCATACTTTCTCACCTATGTTAGTAACTTAATTGCTTCGTCCCTAGGGAATTTTCCTGAATTAATGCATTTAAAGATGATTTTTTAGTTTTTATATTTGGTGGAGAATGGGGGAAGGGGCGGCGGTTTCACAATTGCGGTGGGTTATTGCGATAGGTTAATTCTAATTAACGGGCATACCGATGACTTTAAGAGGATTACAGACCTGTGCACGGTCTGGAAATGCCCTCCCCGCTTTATTGGAGGATTTCCCCCCGTTTTATTGCCCTCCCCCCGCCAAAAAAATGAAAAACCACCCTAAAATTGTGACTCCATTTTTGATCTATGATGCCGCTATTATCGCCGTTTTGCAGTGTTTGCAGTGGTATTTTAATGTATTTTAAGCCATTTCAGACCTATTTTAACCTTATTCTCGCTTTTTTTTGTCCCTTTTCCTTTCTTTCTTTTTTCTTTCTCCCCTGCTTGCCTCCCCCGTTTCAAAAAAAGTGGCCCCCCATTTTGGAGATGCCCCCAATAAAACCCCGGGGAATATTTTGTGCATAAAGTTAACTTACGAGGCTGATAATTATGAGCAGCAATGGAAACAGTTATGCTTGTATGTAGTCCAGATATCAGACGAAAGAAAACACGCTTTTCGAGACAAAGTCCTAAAAAATACCAAGTGTCCAAAATTGAATAAAATAAGTATATTGGTGCCATGACAGCTAGAAGAAAATAATGTATATACCATCCAAACAAAAAATTAAAAAATATTAAAAAAGCAGAGAAAAATTAACACACAAAACACGATATTTTGTACAATGAAAGAAAACAAAAGTTGAAAATTTACCCTCTTTTCAAATGATGCCAAAATTTTTAGACTTTTATTTTTTCACATTTTCAGTTTGTTAGTGGGTTAAAACTCAAACTCTGCATCGTGTCAAAGAAACAGCTTTACGGAAGCATACAGTGACACCTCCCAGATCCAGCAAGGGAATTTAGCTAACACAACAGATTTATTTATTATCCAGTTACCCCAAGTAATGCTCGCCAAACTTCTCAATATCTTCGCCAAGCTATTTATTTAATTTAATAGATGGGCAGAATAACTGCCGAGGGACATTTATTCCAACCCTGTTTTTAACAAAGCTAATATTATTGTCTATGAGCAAACTATGACAAGACTGTAAGCAGACTTTGTGACAAGACTGTAAACTAAATTGGTCAAAGTCTACCATAGCGCCACTTCATCCAAACCTTCTACAAAGAGACAAGCCACCTAAAATAACTCCTTGGGAAGTCAAGAACACTCTTAGGTCTAAGCCTGGTCTAACGAAGTGAAAATACTTTCAGTCAAAAAGATTTTTGGACATAGGTGGCTGGGAGGAGGTTTGGAAAAGGATTTAATAATAAAAACGCTAAAAATGAGGTATTATTGGGGGTATACTACCCAAAAAAATTATGGGACACCCTCCTCTTAAGTTTTGGGGGTCGGGTATACGTATACCTGATACACTAACACTCTCCACCCATGTTCTTGGATAATGCGATCATTTAAACTCTTGTCAACCTAAAATAAGTTCCACAATCAGAAATCAACGCCGACACAAACTGACTCACACAGGGTGGCAAATCCCGCGATACGCTTCAGTTTTCCAATTGTCCAGCAAATCCTAGCACATCCACACATAATCAGAAAGATTTCGGCTTCAATCCGCAACGACAGCAGCATTTTAGAAAGAAATAACTCGAGGGCAGTGGCGTGCCCGGGGGAGGCGGAGGGGGGGGGGGGCGCACTTACGGTTTTTGAATTTTGGAAGAAAAATTTTTTCTTTGATATTAATAGAAACTTTCCTGATGCCTTCCAAAAGCATATTAATTAATAGTCAAAAAACCAAAATTTCCCCGCTTCGCGGGTAGTTTAAATGGACAATCTTAGTTTTTCAATTTCAAATCGATTATGCCTTTTAATAATTGAGGCATACATGGTAAATAAAACTACTATAAACACTATTCATCTTTTATTAACGTTTTAAACACGTTTTAAATGTAAAGGGATAAAAAATCCTTCGTAATAAGTATACAGACCTGTCCACTGCCCCCGGGTTTTATTGAGGAGGGGGCACTAAAACGGAACGGGGGGCAAGCAGGAGAGAAAGAAAAAAAAGAGAAAAAAAACGGAGAGAAAAAAGAAGGGAAAAGGAAAAAAGGGACAAAAAAAGCGAAAATAAGGTAAAAATAGGTCTAATAAGGTTAAAATGCACTTAAATAGGCTAAAAACTGTAAAAATTTCGCGATGATGGCGTCACTATAGGTAAACAATGGCGCCATAATTTTTAAGTACTTTTTTATTTTTAGGCGGCGGGGGGGGGCAAATCCTCCAATAAACCGGGGGGCATTTCCAGACAGTGCACAGATCTGAGTATATATCATCTGGAATTAAAATTTCCAGTGTATTTTAGCGCCTTAAATTAAAAATTTTCTCGGTGGGGGGCATTCTGCCCTCCAGACCCTCCCCTCCTCCTGACAAGGGGCTCTCATCTCACCTCCCAGATCCTTTTTCAGGGTTAGTATTTACCCCTCTCCCCCTCTTTTAGACCGCCCCCACCCTCCGAAATGAAATCCTGGGCACCACGCCACTGCTCGAGGAAACCTGAAAATTCTAACCACCACCCACCAACTCTGCCTACTTATGGTTGGAGCTAAAAATGAGTCTTCTAAGATTACTGAATATTCACCTCCCCTCTTCCGGTCCTGAAAAAATAGGTTTTAGGAGATATTTCTCCGAAATTTTCTGTATTGGCGCACAACTGCAGGGATGTCTTTGTTTGCTCCAAAGAAACATTAGGCCCAGTTAAGGAATTTTGTTATATTATTGTATCTGTATCACAATAATCAAAATGTATTTTAAGATAAATGACGCTATACAACAGCTATATAATTTATAACATATGTTGAAACATAGGTGGGCAGGGGGGTTGGAAGGGGTGTTATACCCCCCAAAATCCGTTTATAGCCGACACCCCCTCCCTAAAAATTGGGGGGTCACAGTACTAAAAACGATAAAAATGGGATTATTGAGGCATACCCCCAAAATTTTTTTGGGACCTCCCCCAAATTTCAAGGGTCGTGTATACCCCCCAAAAAATCCGGGAAGCTGCCCACCAATGGTTGAAAACTTTAATAATAGTTTTGAAACGGTTAAGACCGAACTTAAAAAAATTTTATGTTCTAAAGTTATTTATGCCTTTATAAAATGTAGGCATAAATTCGTTTGTTTTGGAAAATGTCCCTTTTTGAATCAATAATTATTAATTATTGATCACACAAAGACTTTTTCTTTTACTTTCTCCAATATAAATCATGACCATGTTACGCAAACAGAAATTCTGCTATTCAAATAATAAAATAGACAGAACAATAAGTGTCTTATTAAACGCCAAGCATTATGGAAAAATGTTTACATTATTTCAATTAACAAAAGGTTATTTGTTTTATTACCAAAACTTGTTCTACAATCTATACATTATACTACAATTTATTTAACACCCGTGTAAAGTAAAATAAGGAACGAAATCACTAGAAAAAAAATGGCACCGGCACTTGACACCGGTCTATCTGTACGAAGAATATTAGAATTTTGTAATTTTTATTTTATTATTCCGTGCAAAATCTGTTTAATTCTGAATATTAAATGTTATTAGTTATTATTCTGATTGATTTGATCAGTCTAATTTTTAATTTTTCCAAAGTAAACCACGAAAAATAATAGTGTATGATAACAAACAAAACTAAAGAGGCAATAATACCGATTTTAAAAAAAGAAAATGCTCAAACAAAATATTTTAAAGAAGTGGGCAATAAAAATGACGAAATAGTGTAAAGAATGCGACAGAGTTGCACAGAGAAGCTTACTGTACTATTTATCAGCCAAATTATGATACCTTCCATGTTGCCTACAAAAAATTATAAAAAATTAATGAGCTAAATTTTTTTATTTAGTAAAGCGTTATAACAAAAAAAAAGAAAGTCACAATAGCATTAATCCAAAGAGTGCGACAGCTATTTTTTGACAATCTTTGAGTTTAAATAAGATTTTAAAAAATATTGGCTAGTAATTTTTAAACAAATACAATGCCTTACCGGTAATTGTCGGATGCAGAAGAAAATTCTTGTCGAATTTTGGATGAGGCCTAAAACATTTATGAATTAAAGCTTTAAAATTATAAAGCGTACAATGTTTCGTGGTTAGACTTGAAAATCACAAAAAGTTTTATTATTTAAAAATGGGTTTTAGATACTCCAACCGTTGAGTTCTTTATTTCTAAATGAAAAAACGGTATTTCGTCTTACCTCTGCTTATGTTTTGAAAAAAATAATTCACTTTGGCTTTAGAGGCTCTTTTAGTACTAGTGGGTAAGTATAAAAAAACTTTAATTAAAATTGTTTATGATTTACTTAAAGCAGTTTTCTTGATATATGCACTTCCAGACTTGTTGGGCGCTTTTACCAACGTAACCTGTATACCTCTCTGGGTTTTTAAGCAGATCCACATAATGCATATTTTTTGAACTTCCATCTAAACAAAAAACTAAATATTGTTCTTTTTTTAGTAATTTTTTAATTAATTAAGAAGTAATACCATGGATGGTTTTATCGAAATTTTTTAAAACATTTTAAATTTTACAATTTAAATCTTATTTTCAAATTAAATACTGGAGTTTCGGGTGCGAAAAGTTCTTTGCAGGACTTCTAAAAATCGATTCCAAGTTATATTGACTTTTAGAGTAAAGAAAGACAGGTCAAGTGGTATTCAGTTAAAAAATTGCTATAAACTATTGATTTAGTTTGTGAATAAAAAATAATGATGATTGTGGAGTTAAGGTATATAAAATATTTATAAAAAAAGAGCAAAATATAAAAAGAGAATATGTGTACTGTAGGATCATCTTACTGTCATCCATATCACAAAATTTGTTTTCAAGCTCGTCAAAAGCAGCCCAAACAGGAAATTGAGCTTTCATTCCTTCCGCTATTGAGCTGTCAAAAGGATCGAATGTATTTCCACTGTCTTTATTATCACAGTTGTCTTTCTCGTACTAAAAAAATTCTTTTTTAAACAAGCCATTATATCCTTCACGGGTTGACGGAAATTTATGGTTTATGAAAGAACTTTGTAAAACCTTTTAAAAATTATGTATAGTAAGGTGTAATATATATAATATCCTCATAAAATTTTAGGGGGGGTGTCCGGAGGAGTACACCCAAATCTTAGGGAGGGTGTGTCGTAGGCAGGGTTGGAGATTTTGGAAGGGGTATTATGGTATAATCCATAACTGGGCAAGTTGGTCAGAAGTGGGGGCGGGGTTAAACCCATACATGGGCAATTTGGTCCGGAGTGGGGGGGGGTCGTTAAACCCCAAATTAGGGGGGCGTTAAATTCCGAGAAACGCAAAATACCCATATCGTTTTTTTCTGGAGTGCATTTTTACGCATATCGTTTTTCGATTTTAAAGAAAAAATAGGTAAAAAACGCTAGTTTTAGGTCGAAAAGGACTTTTTATTGCATTTTTGGGCTTTTTACTGTTTAAAACATTCATTTTGACCTCAAAATTTAAGTTTTAAGGCAGTTAGAAGTCATTTTTTCTTCATTTTTTCTTCATTTTTTTTTTAAATTAAGTCATTTTTTCTTCATTTTTTCAAAATTGGGGGGTTACCCTTTCCCCCCCACTTCTGAGTGGGGGGGGCGTTAAACACTTCTCAGAATTTGGGGGGGGTTAACCCCACAACCCCCCGTACCCATGTATGGTTAAACCCGTATTTAGGAGGGGGCAGAATCGGCCATTTTACCCATAACGTTTTTCAATAAGGGAAATACTAGGTAAAAAAAACGTCAATTTTATGTTAAAAGGCTTCTTTACAGCATTTTTAACCTTTTTTTGCTTAAAACACTCATTTTAACCTCCAAATCTAAGTTTGGGGCAGTTTAAAGACATTTTTTCTTTATTTTTTTAAAAATGGGGATGGGTTAAACTTTTCTGCCCCCTCCTATTTCTGAGTGGGAGGAGGGTTTAAATCCAAAACTCAGGGTTTGGGGGAGGGGTTGAGGGGGATTTAACCCCTCCCCCCAAAAAAATTCTGAGATGGCTGTTTAATCCCCTTACCCACTCAGAAGTGGGGTGAAAGGTAAACCCCCTCCTATTTCTGAGCGAAAGGGGGGTTAAACGTAAACCCCCCCATCTCAGAATTAGGGGGGGTAAGTTAACAGAAAGTTAAAAGAAATAGGGGGAGGGGAAAGGTTAACCCCCTCCTCCAAATTTTGGAAAAATGAAAAAAAAGTCTTTAAAATGACTTCTAACTGCCTCCAAACATAATTTTTGAGTTCAAAAGGAATGTTTTAAGTAATAAAAAGCTCAAAAATGCAATAAAAAGGGCTTTATGACCTAAAATAGGTGTTTTTTACCAATTTTTCTCTGAAAATCGAAAAACAATAGAGGTACAATGCGGACCCCCTCCCACTCCGGACCAACTTGCCATGTATGGGTTAACCCGCTAACCCCCCCTCAATTCTCCGTGCTTATGTATCATGGTATGGCTGGTTTAGGCAAAAATCTAAGGCGTCTCTAGGCCCAAAATGGTCAAGAAATTCTAGGCGTTAAAATGGCGTCGATTTGACATGGGGGGGCGATCTGGGGGGGGGGGGTAAATACTAGCCCTGAAGGGGGGCCCCAGCCTCTCACAAATGGGGGGCCTGGGGGGCGAGAGCCCCCAGCGGAGTCAAGAGGCACAGTCCTTTTTCAGAGAGTTCCGGGGAGAAAATTTTTTAATTTAAGGCGCTAAAATCTTCATAGAAATTTTAATTCCAGATGATACTTATTATGGTACAAAATTTAAGGTTTTTTTAACCCTTTACATGTAAAACATGCATTTAAAACGTTAATAAAAGGTTAATACGTATGCCTTCACTAATTGATTTGAAATCGAAAAATTAAGATAAATTGTCAATTTAAACTACCCGCAAAGCGGGGAAAATTTGGTTTTTTGACTATTAATATGTTTTTGGAAGGCATCAGGAAAGTTTCTGAATTAATATTAAAGAAAAAAATCTTTTTCTGTTAAAATTCATAAAGCGTAAGGTTCTCCCTTTACAAAAAAATCCGGCTTTTGCGGATTTCGAGGGGGCGGGGAAGGGGGGCGGAGCGGCCATTAACCCTTGCGCACACCATTGTACCTTATGTAAAAATGTCTTCGAAACAAAAAAGGAAACTCATTGAAATTAAAATAAAGTTGGATATGTGGATCAAGATAAAAATAATAAGCATATTATTATTGTTTGTGCAGCCGCCAGCCGATAATAATAATAATGATAATGATTTTTTATGCGATGAACTAAATACGCAACTAACTTTTTTTTGTTCAATGCAATGATATTTGAAAAAAATCCTACAGCATTTTTTGACAATCAAAAGATCGTCACTTTAACAACTAATAAATTTATATTTATAAACAATAAATCATACAAAATTAACACAAAGTTTACGCGATTAAAAAAAGGGTATTTTACTTACAGGACAATTTTTTTCGGCGGACTTTTTCAGTGCAGGCGGAACTTCTTCGTCACATGACTTGATTCCGCAATCACCAGGTCCGTCTTTAGTAGCTGAACACAACCTATCTTCGTCTTTCCAGAAAGGACAAGATTTTTCCATATCAACCTCAAAAAATATTTTTCTATGCATGATTGATTGTTTGCGTAAAGAAGATAGCGCTATTATTTAGAATTAACAGAAATTAATGTACTGAGATACAGACCTGTGCTCTGCACCCTGGGTTTTATTGGGGGGGCAATTCCAAAACGGGGGGCACGGGGGGCAACTTTTTTGAAACGGGGGGGGGAAGAAAACGGGGGGCAAGCAGGGGAGAAAGAAAAAAAAGAAGGAAAAAGCGTCAAAAAAGCGAATAGGTAAAAATAGGTGTAAAATAAAATGGATTGAAATAGGTTAACAACTGCGAAAATTCGCGATAATGGCGTCATAATAGGTAAAAAAAATGGCGGCATAATTTTGGGTACTTTTTCATTTTTACGCGGGGGGGGGCAATAAAACAGGGGGGCAAATCCTCCAATGAAGCGGGGGGCATTTCTAGACCGTGCACAGGTGTGGAGATATAATTATTCTAAATGAAGCTGTTTGTAAAATTGCGGCGTTTCAGTGTTGTGTGGCGACACCCGGGTATTTGACCACGCAATAAAAAGAATAAAAAAATACCGGTTAGTTCGCACTGCAGTTGCTACGCACACTTAAAATACTAAAAGTACTATGAGTATGATTCCCATACGCGTCCCAAAAGTCGATTTGACCGACTCTAATGTAAAATACACTTATAAAACATCTTTATACCCTAAATTTGACCCGTAGGCTTAATTTTTGTGGTTATTTTTGAGATTTGAGCTTTTGATTAGAAGTTATAAGCCGATTTACACCCAAAAATTGCCCTATTTTGCCATGTACAATTTATGTTATTAAGAAATTTTTTTATTAAGCCTTTAATCAAATTAATATTATTTTTTTTGTATTACCAAGTGTCTGGCAGTTACAAATATACTTTTATTTTTTTATAGTAAGAACAAATTTTTTATAATAACCGTTCAAATACCTATAAAATTTTAGTTGTGAAAAAAATTCACATTTTTGAAAAACAACTTATTTTAATAAAAATTAATTAATTATATTATAAATTTGTTTGATTTTTAGGTTTTGCTTAGGCTTAGGAACAATAAATCGATGAAAAACTAAGTTTAAATTAGCGTTTAAAGCCAAAAAAATATTGTTGTCTATGTTTTTGGTGGTCCATGTAACGTTTGAATTTTTATTTTCTTTTTTGAAAATATTAAAGTTCTTCAGATTTCTAGCATTGCTAAACAGACCTGTGCACGGTCTGGAAATGCCCCCCCATTTTATTCGAGGATTTGCCCCCCATTTTATTGCCCCCCCCCCCGCCAAAAAATGAAAAAGTACCCTCTAATTATGACGCCATTTTTTACCTATGATGACGCCATCATCGCAATTTTTTTGCAGTTTTTAGCCTATTTAATGTATTTTAAGTCATTTTAGCATAGGTGGCCAGGGGGGGGGGGGGTTGGGGGTGTTATAACCCCCCAAAATTTCGGATTTCGCTGACACTTCCCCTCAAATTTGGGGTACCCGGGGACACCCCCCCCTGAATTCGCCTCCCAGAGAAAAATTTTTAAGCATTATAAAAGGGCTAAAAAATTTTTTGTGCTTCGCGCGGAGTGTTTTTTACCTTGTTTATGTCATATACTTTATTTTTTCTCTTATTATTCAAAAAACATTAATTAAACATTATTAACCTTTTATTAACGTTTTAAACACCTGTTTTAAATGTAAAGGGATAAAAAAACCTTAAATTTTGTAATAAACATCATTTGGATTTAAAATTTCTAGTGTATTTTAGCGCCTTAAATTAAAAATTTTCTCCCTCGGGGGGCATTCTGCCCCCCGGACTCCCCTGACAAGACGGACGGGTTTTGGGTTTGTTTTTGTGTTTTTTTTGGTTTTTTTTTTTGGGGTGTTTGTTGGTTTTGTTTTTGGGGATAAGTTTGGTGAGGTATGGGAGAAATTTTTTCTGCCCCTTGACCCCGCTGGAAGGGTCTCTCTGCGCTCCCAGACGCCCCCTTAGGGTTAGTATCTTTACGGCCCCCCCCCCACGACCGCCTCCCAACCAAATGAAATTCAAAAATGGACACGCCACTGTTCTGTTAAAAATGGCGTCTATTAAAAGATTACTTTCCGATTTTTGGCGGGGGGAATTGAATAGAGACAATCCCCCAAAAATCATTTATTATCCACATTGGC
Organism: Microlaimidae sp. YZB2_3; assembly: GCA_030248175.1. Lineage (NCBI taxonomy): Eukaryota > Metazoa > Nematoda > Chromadorea > Desmodorida > Microlaimidae > Microlaimidae sp. YZB2_3. The sequence continues at coordinate 28,373 of JASAMX010034876.1, read as the reverse complement.
AACCTAAAAGGGGGGTCGAACTTCTTAAATTTCAAAAAGAAAATAAAAATCTTACATGGAGCAAAAATAAAAAACTGTTTTGACTTTAAGCTATTTAATTGTTTTTAGTTTTTATGTTCCTTTGCCGACCCAAAAGGGAGGTCTAGACCCTCTGGTTGCGCCCATGTATGTATATAACCTTTAATTAGATATAAGATTCTTTATGGATTAAAAAGTTTGTGATGCTAAAATTGACTTTATAATCAAGACAAATTTTATATATTTAACTATTCTAAAAATTTATTACGTAATTATTAAAAAATAAACTATGATTTCTAATCTCGAGCTTGGCATTCAAAGATTATATAAACACATTATTATTAAAAGAATTGAAAAAGTACAAATTTCTTAATAAGTTGCAATATTACATGGATGGGATTTTTGGGTGTAATGGCTTATGTTTAATAAGTTTAATATTTGGGTATAGATGTTTTTATTTTTGTTAGGTGGGTGATGATATGATTTGTCTTTTTGTATATATTTTTTCTTTTTTTGCGTGGTTCGTGCCGGGTGTGCTAACTGAAAGGATTTGCTTCTTTTGAGAATATTATATTAAGGTCTTCCCTAAAATTTTGACCCCCCCCCCTCCTTTGCCCTTTATCCCCCCCTAAAAATCTAAGAGTGCTGTTTCCACCTATTTATGCTTTTATTTTAGACCTATTTTTACCTTATTTCTGCTTTTTGTCCCTTTTTTCTCTTTTCCCCTTCTTTTTACCTTCTTTTTTCTCTTTTTTTTTTCTTTCTCCCCTGCTTTCCCCCTGTTTTCTTCCCCCCCCGTTTCAAAAAGTTGCCCCCTCCCCCCCCCCCGTTTTGGAATTGCCCCCCACCCCTAAAACCCGGGGGGCAGGAGCACAGGTCTGTATCTCAGTACATTAATTTCTGTTAATTCTAAATAATAGCGCTATCTTCTTTACGCAAACAATCAATCATGCATCGAAAAATAATTTTTGAGGTTGATATGGAAAAATCTTGTCCTTTCTGGAAAGACGAAGATAGGTTGTGTTCAGCTACTAAAGACGGACCTGGTGATTGCGGAATCAAGTCATGTGACGAAGAAGTTCCGCCTGCACTGAAAAAGTCCGCCGAAAAAAATTGTCCTGTAAGTAAAATACCCTTTTTTTAATCGCGTAAAATTTGTGTTAATTTTGTATGATTTATTGTTTATAAATATAAATTTATTAGTTGTTAAAGTGACGATCTTTTGATTGTCAAAAAATGCTGTAGGATTTTTTTCAAATACCATTGCATTGAATAAAAAAAGTTAGTTGCGTATTTAGTTCATCGCATAAAAAATCATTATCATTATTATCGGCTGGCGGCTGCACAAACAATAATAATATGCTTATTATTTTTATCCTGATCCACATATCCAACTTTATGTTAATTTCAATGAGTTTCCTTTTTTGTTTCGAAGACATTTTTACATAAGGTACAATGGCGTGCGCAAGGGTTAATGGCCGCTCCGCCCCCCTTCCTCGCCCCCTCGAAATCCGCAAAAGCCGGATTTTTTTGTAAAGGGAGAACCTTACGCTTTATGAATTTTAACAGAAAAAGATTTTTTTCTTTAATATTAATTCAGAAACTTTCCTGATGCCTTCCAAAAACATATTAATAGTCAAAAAACCAAATTTTCCCCGCTTTGCGGGTAGTTTAAATTGACAATTTATCTTAATTTTTCGATTTCAAATCAATTATGCCATTCAATAGTGAAGGCATACGTATTAACCTTTTATTAACGTTGTAAATGCATGTTTTACATGTAAAGGGTTAAAACAACCTTAAATTTTGTACCATAATAAGTATCATCTGGAATTAAAATTTCTATAAAAATTTTAGCGCCTTAAATTAAAAAAAATTTTCTCCCCGGAACTCTCTGAAAAAGGACTGTGCCCCTTGACTCCGCTGGGGGCTCTCGCCCCCCAGGCCCCCCATTTGTGAGAGGCTGGGGCCCCCCTTCAAGGCTAGTATTTACCCCCCCCCCCCAGATCGCCCCCCCCATGTCAAATCGACGCCATTTTAACGCCTAGAATTTCTTGACAATTTCGGGCCTAGAGACGTCTAGATTTTTGCCTAAGCCAGCCATACCATGATACATAAGCACGGAGAATTGAGGAGGGGTTAGCGGGTTAACCCATACATGGCAAGTTGGTCCGGAGTGGGAGGGGGTCCGCATTGTACCTCTATTGTTTTTCGATTTTCAGAGAAAAATTGGTAAAAACCACCTATTTTAGGTCAAAAAGCCCTTTTTATTGCATTTTTTAGCTTTTTATTGCTTAAAACATTCCTTTTGAACTCAAAAATTATGTTTGGAGGCAGTTAGAAGTCATTTTAAAGACTTTTTTTTTCATTTTTTCAAAATTTGGAGGAGGGGGTTAACCTTTCCCCTCCCCCTATTTCTTTTAACTTTCTGTTAACTTACCCCCCCCCCCCTAATTCTGAGATGGGGGGGTTTACGTTTAACCCACCCTTCCGCTCAGAAATAGGGGGGGGTTAACTAATTCGGAAGAATGTCTAATTTTTTAGAAATATTAAAGCTTTTTTCAATTTTTCAAAGTAGGTTGGCCAGATAATAGGTATTTTTGTTGAAATGATCTGAAGAAACTGGTTGCATATACTTTATAAATTTTTTATAGATTTAAATAAAATAAATTATTAATACACTTGTCAAACCGCGAGGTAAAATCTGGAATCAACTGACTTTCTCAAGTATTAGTTTATATCAATTTCCATTCCTAAGTGATAAAGACATTATGAAGAAAAACTTAAACCATCGTGATGGTGATTTTACTAGTTATTATTTCGGTAAAGACGGGGTGCCTGACATGAGAAAAAAACAGTTTTTACCCGTCTCTTACCTACCTCCATTAGTTGCGAGTTTTCAATAAAAATCGATATTTCGCCACTAAACAGTGATTTTATACAATACACAAAGTGCTTTATAGTTTATGAACCTAATTAAAATCGTTGAAGTTTTTAGATATATTTGCAAACTATAGCACATCAGTACTGTTATACAATAAAATGGGTAAAAAATACAAAACCTTTTAATAAGTTTTCAAAATAAGTCAGCAAAATTTGTTAACTTAACAATAAATTATTTTTTCATGTAAACAACTTCTTGAATTTGAACTACGTTTTATTATCTGTCCAGCCGTTATGTAAATATTGCTAAACATAAAGAACTGGCAAAAACCGATAAAATATGGAAATTTTTAATTATTAAAGGAATGACTAAGTGTTTTTTACTATAAAAGTTTAATATTTCATTTTTACTAAGGCAAGTATATCTTTAGGTAAAGGATTAACTACTTAACTACCTACTTAACTACTTACT
>JASAMX010034876.1:0-17500 GCA_030248175.1 Microlaimidae sp. YZB2_3 | reverse complement strand
ATCAGATGAAACATAATTTTTACATGTTTCTGGAGAGTACTTGTTTAGAATGACTTTTTGTTTGCGATTTATCAGAAAACTAGAAATCCAATAAAATAATTCATAGTCTATTCCATAAGCTTTGAGTTTGGTCAAAAGTTTAGGATGACTGACCGAGTCAAAAGCCTTGGAAAAATCAATGTATATCGCATCAACAGATTTTTTATTTTCCAGAGCTTTAACCCAGTCAGAAAGGGTCGAAAGCAGCTGCAGACCAACTGATCAAATCAAATCGTTTTAAGAAACCGAATTGAGCAGGATTTATTAGATTTTTATTTTTTAAATAAACAAACAATTCATCGACTATTATGTCCTCCATAACTTTACATGAAATACAAGTTAATGATATTGGACGGTAATGATATCTTATCGTGATTGGAAAGTTTAGGTGGTCAATATTGGCATATAATGCGAATTTTATCTTTTTTATTGTTAGTGATTTCAATAGCAATACTTTCAATATTACTGTATTTGTCGGGTGAAAAGATTTCTGTGGCTTTTATGCTCTTTTTAATTAAGATACAAACTTCACCACCACTTTTAGCTGAACGATCTTTATGAAAAACTTGATATGTGTTTTCACTACTTAGCAAGGCATCTGGGACACTTTAGTCCAACCACGTTTCAGTTATACATATTATATCATTTGATTTTTTGGAAAGTAGTGCAGAAAGTAGGCCCATTTTATTTTTAAGCTGCGGGCATTAAAGAGAAGGCAAACAGTACCTTTGCAACTGTCCTATGCTGAATTATGGTTGCGCGTGGATACCTTTGGTGAACCAGCAGAGTTTGTTTTATGGAAGTTTAGAGAAGCTGGAACAACTTCCCAATCTTCCGGAGACGAACAACCCTGGTGCCTTACAAAGTGTGAGAACCCTTTTTCTGTTGTTAACATATCTCGTTTTTCATAAAAACCCTTGATTATATTTCTTTCCCTAAATGTATAGCTTGGTCGTATGTAAACATTGGCAAAATTATAGTTATTTTTCAGTGATTTGGATCTTTCCAAAACGCTAGATATTTCTGCTGATCGGCTGAATCAGACCTTTAGGAGCCTCAGGTATTGAGGAGACTCTCTGCCGATCCAAAAAACTTCTTCGACAGCAGGAACGCTTGAGCCCGATCCATCAAAACAGGCAGCCAAAAGGGAGGAGACCTTAACCTCGTCCGGCACATCTTTGTTTTCCGCAAGGCCTTTAACAACAATAAATTTTTTATTGCGGTCTCGCTCCATTTCTTCTTGTATAATCGGCCTGACCATCTCCTTAAAGCTATCAGGATTGGGCCAAGGCTCAGAATGATGATTCAATCTATAACGTCGCCACCGCTTGGCAACTGGAACAAAATCCGCGGACGGTTTGCATTCGGAGTCTGTCAAATCGCTAAAATCAGCAGATTTGACTGTAACTGGTTGATCGCAAGTCACCTTTATTTTAGCCAAATCAGTTTTAAGCTGGGGCTACTTCTTGTTTCAAAAATACCAAGCTTTCGACGCAAAAGCGGCATGGAATTGGGAATGGAAGGTTTGCAAAAACATCTTCCTGAAGGCTTGTGCAGACGGCATGGAACGGGTTCTGAAACAGGCTGCATGGAATTTGCAAAGACATCTTCCTGAAGGCCTGTGCAGACGGCATGGAACGGGTCCTGAAACAGGCTGCATGAAATTGTTTTATTGCTATCTTTCTTTAAAATTTTTTTTTACAAAAGCCGCAATTTACCATTGTTAGTGATACGCCAAAGTTTAGTAGTGGTAGAATTTGACGGTGTTAAAGTGGACCAGTGTTTCAGAGAAAAGGGCCGCTGGACAGAATTAAAGTTTTGAAAGGTCGTGAAATCCTGAAATTTAATTGACGAAGTGAGTTATTTTCGGTGCGGACACTATGGCTGCGCCCATAATTTTAAACTGATAGCGCTCTTTTATGCTTGTTTTTAAGCTAAAAACAAAGCACAGAAAGACAGAAAAAAAAGCACAAAAATTTAAAAATCGAAACCTGAGTTGAAGTTTTAAGTCCAAATAGTAAAATTTATGCAACAAAATGAGATTTGAACATCAGAAGCGAAGAGACCTTTTCTTTCAAGAGACCAAGAAACATGTTTTTTTATTTATGTTTGTTTGGTGGAATTCTCAAACCGATTTTTGGTACACGTTTAGTACTTGTGCCGTCCTGTTTCTTAAATATACATGTGTTTGAGATAAAACTTATATTTTTGAGTTGGTTTTACTTTGGACTTTCAACTAATATAAGTTTTACATGTTATTTTAAATTTTTTTTTACAATTGACGTCGCTAATTTTATAATTAGTAAATGTTTTGAAGAACTGGAAGCATCAAATTAATGTGTTTACTACTTAAATTAATGCAGTATTTAACGTTTTTCGGCAGTCTGACGGTGTGGGTTTTACACCATTGATTTCCGTCTGTCCGCCCAGTCGGTGTGGGTTTTTAGCCCACCCCGACCCCCTTATCAACGTAATTAACGTTTATTGGTAGTTCGACGGCGTGGGTTTTACACTATTGATTTCCGTCCGTCCGCCCAGTCGGTGTGGGTTTTTACCCCACCCCGACCCCTTTAATAATTATCTTAAATTGTTATTTTTACTTTGATATAAAAAAATAAAATCTTAAATCTTATGAAATCTAAAATTTTTTGTCTAAATCAAATTAATAACGTATTTGGCCTTGAATAGTTGAATAAAAACTGGAATATACTGGATCAAACCGGATTTTATTTGTCAGAGAAACAAATTTTGTTTGTTTTTAACAAATAATTTCAGCTATATCATATCAGTTACTTAAAAAATGGGTAATAATTTATCAAAATTTAAAATAAATCTTAAGCATTACAAGTGAAACTAGATATAGGTAATTTATCAAGTTTAAAAAAAGTTTTAACAACACAACGCAAGAAAGACAGTAAACAAAAAAAATGGCTACGTCGCATTTCCCCAGAAAAATAGTCTCGATTCCCCAGAGGTGTTTGTGGGTTTGTTTGGGTGTTTTGTTTTTTTTTTTTGTTTTTGTTTTTATGTTTGGGTGTTTTTTGTTTTTGTTGTTTTTTTTTTTTTTTTTTCTGCTTTTTGTTTTTTTTGCGGTGTTTTTCTCTTTTTGTTTTTTGTACGCGCTGTTGTTGGTTTGTTTTTGTTTTCGGGTTTTTTTTTCGCGTTTTCTTTGGGGTGGTTGTTTTGTGTTTTTGTGTTTTTTTTTTTTTTTTTTTTTTTGTTGTTTTTTCGTGTTTCGTTTTGTTTTCTTTTTGTGTTGTTTCTCTGTCGGTCTTCCTGTCTTTTCTCTCTTGGCTTCCGCATATTTTCATTCCATTTCCCCAGAAGTCATTCCCATTTCACCAGAAGCCGTTCTTACTTCCGGCAGGCACTAAAAGGGTTCCCGGAAATTTCGTCTTCTACATCTCGTCTTTCAACATCTCGTCTTCTACATCTCGTCTTCGGAAAACTCGTCTTTTAAACATATCGTCTTCGGAAAACTCGTCTTTTGGATGTGATTTTGTAAACGCATTTTTCAAAAGACAAGTTTCTTATATTTTTTGACTAAAATAATGCATTGAAAACCTTTTTTTACCTAAGCCTAAGCAAAAGCCAAAAATCAAGTAAAATTTTTATCATGATAAACTTTTATTAAATTAAAAAACTGAGAACCTAAGCCTAAGCAAAACCTAAAAATCAAGCAAAACTTTATCATTGTAAATTTGTATTTAATGATGCTTTTTGAACTGAATAGTAAAAACCTTATTTTTTTCCTAAGCCTAAGCAAAACCCAAAAATCAAAGAAAATTTTATCATTGGGGTCGAAACTCGCATTTTTGAAAGTACATTTACAAAATCGCATCCAAAAGACGAGTTTTCCGAAGACGAGATGTTTAAAAGACGAGTTTTCCGAAGACGAGATGTAGAAGACGAGATGTTGAAAGACGAGATGTAGAAGACGAAATTTCCGGACACCCCCAAAACAATTCGCATCAAGCCAGTCGCCAGGCCAAACTTTTGGTAGCCCATGCAACTAACCTCAAGGGTATCGGGCAAAGTCCCAACTGAGGAAAGTCCCAACGTGGAAAGTCCCAACCAATCGATGAATCTCCCAACAGTTCAAATATAAGAAATACGTTTGCCAAACCGCTGTTAAACACTATAATTTTAAACAACCGAAAATAAATAAGCATTAAATGAATCATAAATGGAATTATGCAATTTTGTAAACGTACTTTCAAAAATGCAAGTTTCCACCCCAATGAGAATTTTTTTTTTTGATTTTTGGGTTTTGCTTAGGCTTAAGAAAAAAATAAAGTTTTTACTCTTCAGTTTAAAAAGCATCATTAAATACAAATTTACCATAATACATTTTTGCTTGATTTTTAGGTTTTGCTTAGGCTTAGGTACTCAGTTTTTTGAATAAAGAATTTAATGCTATATTTTTATTAATTATAGTGTTAATTGACTAAAAAAATAAAATGGTGTTTGTTGCAAACGTATTTTTGATTCTGTTGGGACTTTCCACAAACTGTTGGGAGATTCCACAGTTGGGAGATTCACCCTTTTTGTTGGGAGATTGCTCGGAACCAAATCAAGTACTTTTGGCTCAAGTAAAATCAAGGCTAAATCAAGTACACCGACTCCGCCTCAAATATCTCCAAATTTTATAATGATGTACAGGTTAGGCGGAATCATCACAAATTCGAGCAAAATGAACAAATTTTAATTCTTTTTTAGTCAAGTAAGCTTTTTTTAAGTGTAAATTTTTAGAAATTGACAATTTTTAACTAAATTATACTATAAAAAGCATTAAATTAAGTTTAAAACCATACAATTAGTAAATTTAAAATGAAATATAATTAATTAATCTCGAAAAACTGATAAACTTCTAATTATTATTCTAGTGCAAGAACATGGTTTAGATTGTTTTGTTTAATTAAAGATTTTTCATGTGAATTTACAATTTAGGGTTTCGTTCAGCTTAATGATTTGGGTGTTTTAATTGAAACGTTAGTTCTAACAAATATCAAAGATGTTCTTATTTTACAAAATTTAGAAGAAAAAATTAAGACAATAAACTTTATTTTTCCTAAGCCTAAGTGAAACGTAAAAATTAAGATAAAATTCTAAAAAAACTTAAAAGATTCTTAAATGCCGAATTATCTATTACTGCTTAAAGAAAAATAATATTTATTTTGGAATATATTATGCAAAAAATTTTTCCAGACACCAAAAAAATTTTTAAAAATATTGCTGAAAGGTGTTAAAAACTTCTGCATTTCAAAATCTTATTATTTTCCATTTTTATTGCACGAAAAAAGCATAAGTAATTGAACAATGACAAAATTTGCATAATGTTAAAAACTACGGTAAGTTACGGTAGATTTTGGACGGAGTCGGAGTCGAAGTCGGTGGAATTTAGTGTTTGCCGTACTTTCAAATGTCTATAGTGGGCTAACAGGAGAAAACTCCGCAGTTTTAACTCCGCAGTACTCCGCAGGTGTAAATAACCCTTTTTTAAGCTTAAGGCTATGCGTTCCTAAGCCTAAGAAAAGCCTTAAAAACAACAAAACAACCTAAACTTTAACAAATAGCTGTGCGAAGAAAGTTTAGGTTGTTTTTAGGCTTTTTTTAGGCTTAGAAAGGCGTAGGCTTAAACTCCTGCGGAGTACTGCGGAGTTAAAACTGCGGCGTTTTCTCCTGTTAGTCCTATAGTGTAATTTTTCCCGGTGTGCGGGCTCCACGACAATCGTGATCTTTCCCGACGGTTTTACAAAATGCCGACGGTTTCATAGTAAAATTGCTATAAAAACATTAATACCTAAAACAAACTGTCGGCACTAAGAATATAGCAAAATCAAACTTAAATTTTGAATAATTATTTGCAAAATAGCATAAAATTTTATATTGAAAACCGTCGGGGAGTTGCCGACGGTTTTAGGATGTTGAATGAATTTAAAAAGTTTTTTAGAGAATCTTGATTTTAATATTAGCTCTTAATTTCAGTTTTCAAGAACATAAAAACGTTAATTACATTTTAGATTATTGCAAAATAATCGATAAAAAATTGAAATTTAAAATATCGAATTGCGTGGTTTTTTTGGAATTTTCATATGCCAATTATTTTAATTTGTATATGCTCCGCCCCTCAAAATGTAGGATTTGAAGCTTTAAAGAACTAAAAATTTTGTTAAACTATTTTTTGTTTATCATTTTTAGTTGATCTGATGTAAGTAAAGAAGATTAAATTTTATTTATTTAAGCGTCAAACTTTGTTTATATAGCCAAAAAATAAATTGGTTACTGGTAATTTATAACAGAAATTAAGTAAAAATTAGGTAAAATGTAATTAACGTTTTTATGTTCTTGAAAACGAAAATTAAGAGCTAATAATAAAATCAAGATTCTCTAAAAAACTTTTCAAATTCATTCAACATCCTAAAACCCTCGGCAACTCCCCGACGGTTTTCAGTATAAGATTTTATGCTATTTTGTAAATAATTATCCAAAATTTAAGTTTGATTTTGCGTAGAATGATATATTTTATCTATATTCTTAGTGCCGACAGTTTGTTTTAGGTATTATTGTTTTTATAGCAATTTTACTATCAAACCGTCGGCATTTTTTAAAACCGTCGGCAGAACCGTCGTCAAAGATCACGATCGTGGCTCCACGTAATAATATACGATCGTGATCTTTGCCGACGGTTCTGCCGACAGTTTTACAAAATGCCGACGGTTTCATAGTAAAATTGCTATAAAAACATTAATACCTAAAACAAACTGTCGGCACTAAGAATATAGATAAAATATATCATTCTACGCAAAATCAAACTTAAATTTTGAATAATCATTGACTAAATAGCATAAAATTTTATATTGAAAACCGTCGGGGAGTTGCCGATGGTTTTTATTTTTAAGCAGGAAGAGGGTAACAGCTTACAGCCACTAATAATGTGGGCGGCGGGAAGACATTTAAAAACCGTCACAAATCTGTTTCTACAATTGAGCGCCCTTTATCATATTTAAAAAAACGCAGGACAGCAGACATATGAACACACAGTGGTGATGTTCCCCAAAACTTTAAAAGGAATATGCTATTTAAAAGGAACCTCGGCTTTTTTGGATCTTTGGAGCAACCCTCGAAAATCTGGAGCTCTGCCTTACATACTAATGTTGGGAATAATTAAAAATAAGTCACATTATAGATTATGCAGTCAACAATTTTTTTTGTAAAGTTAATATATTTTTTTAATTTATCATAGAACAATAAAAAAGTTAAAATTTTTTTGACTAAAATTGATTCATAATTAATTTGAAACAACAAAATAGTCCTTAAAATAAAAATAGAGTAACTAAAATGTATTTCAAGTTTAAATAAACTTCAAATCGTACATTTTGAGGGGCGGAGCATATGCAAATTAAAATAAATAGCATTATGCAAATTCCAAAAAACTAACGTAATTCGATACTTTAAATTTTTATTTATTCGTTTATTTCACAAAAATCTAAAGTGTAATTAAGTTTTTATGTTCTTAAAAACCGAAATTAAGAGTTAATATTAAAATCAAGATTCTCTAAAAAACTTTTTAAGTTCATTCAACATCCTAAAACCGTCAGCAACTCCCCGACGGTTTTCAATATAAGATTTTATGCTATTTTGCAAATAATTATCCAAAATTTAAGTTTGATTTTGCGTGGAATGATATATTTTATTTATATTGTTAGTGCCCACAGTTTGTTTTAGGTATTAATGTTTTATTGCAATTTTAGTATCAAACCGTCGGCAGAACCGTCGGCAAAGATCACGATTGTAATAATATCAGCGTAAAAATTCCTTCGACATTTGATTTTCTTACAAATAACATTATGGTAAAAATACCATCGAGTAATTTGACAATCTGACTTTTTGACCTTTGGGCTTATTTTTCCTCAACCTAAGCAAAAACCTAAAAATCAAGCTAAATTGATCAATGGACATTAAAGCAAAAAGGGCGTAACCGCTCTCCGCCAGGAAAAATGAAAAATAAATAAACCCACCGAGGGAGAAAAATTTTTAAAAAATTTTCAGCGGTTATGTAACCAATTATCATCTAGTTGCGTCATGTGTTCCTCTGCACGTGATTTTTTTTTTTAAACGAGTGGTTTTAATTCATCTATTTTCACCCTAATAGAATTTATCTTTAGTCTAAATGTTAAATTACCCGATGGTGTTTTTACGAGAATGTCATTTGTCGAAAGTAAACCGAAGGTATTTTTACGCAGGAATAATTACTGGGAACGAGTGTGCGGAACTTTCCTTTTTTACGTTATGTCTTTCAACATATCGTCTACAAAATATCTCATCTATGGATAACTCATAATTTGGGTGCAATTTTTTTCAAGTTTTTCAAAAACAAGTTTTTCACTCAAAAGTATTTTTCAAAAACAAGTTTTTCACTCAAATAAAAAACAGTTGTCGCACGAATAAAAAAATTATCATCATTACGAAGTTTACCTGATTTTTAGGTTTGGCTTTGGCTTAAAAAAAAAATTACGATTTTACTGTTCAATTAAAAAACACACCAAAACTTAGTTGTTTCAAACCCTCAAAAAGTACACGACTTCACTTAAACAATAAAAAACAAATAGACGTGATTTAATTGGACTTTGCTAATGCTTTTGACACTGTATTACATCAAAAGCTTTTGTATAAGTTAGAGATGTTTGGTGTAACTGGAAGATTCCTAAAATGGATCGAATGTTTTCTAGTAGGAAAAAATTTGAAAGTTCTACTAAATAATCAGAAATCATCTTTTCGTAATGTAAAAAGGTCAGAGCCTATTTCATAAAGATCTTTGTAATTGTAAATTAATAAACGCATTTAATATTTTCGTCAAAAAATCTTCCAAACAAATTGTCTCGAACACCCGACTGTTTTTCAGCTTACTTTTTAAAACGCTTGGCTAAAGTTATTGCTTTGGCAATAATCTTTCAGATGTCTTTTGATTTTGGAGAATTATCACTTGATTGGAAAATAGCTTTATTTAACTTACTGTTTAAAAAAGGCACCAAAATCCTAAAAGAAAATTATCGGTCAATTTCACCTACATCTTTTTCTTGTAAACTAATGGAACAGCTTGTCACAGAAGAACTTCTTGTCTTTTTCCATATCATTTATTTAAGGTTTCAACATGGTTTTAAGGCAAAAAGTTCTACAATAACACAGCTATTGGAAACTTTTAATAAGTGGACGTAGGCACTAAAAGATAAACTTCTAATTGATGTCATTTACTTGGATTTTGCCAAGGCCTTTGACACAGTATCACATAACAAATTGTTATATAAGCTAGAAAAATATGGTGTTTAGGGTAAATTTTTAAAATGGATAAAAGAATTTTTAGTTGGGTGAAAAATTAAAGTTGTAATTAATGACTCAGTATCCAAATCATTTCCTGTAAAAAGTTCAGTTCCTCAGGGTTCTGTTTTTGGTCCATTTCTTTTTCTTATTTATATTAATGATATTGTTGATTGTGTTAAGTACTCACAAATTAGACTCTTTGCAGATGATATAAAGTTGTTTGCAAAATCTTCATCTAAAGATTACCATATTCAAACCTTAAGACTTCAAAAGATTTAGAGGGGGGTTTTGGGGTTGTTTGGGTGGTGTTGGTTTGTTTTTTTTTTTTTTTTTTTTTTTTTTTTTGTTTTTTTTTTTTTTTTTTTTTTTTTTTTGGGTTTGTTTGGTTTTTGGTGTTGTGTTTTGGTGTTTGTTTTTTTTTTTTTTTTTTTTTTTTTTTTTTTTTTTGTTTTTGTTTTTTTTTTTTTTTTTTTTTTTGGGTGTTTTTGTCTTTCTTTTTTGGGCTTTTTTTTTGTTTTTGTTCTTTTTTGTGGTTTTTTTTTGTTTTGGAGTTGTTGAGATTTTTTCTTTTTTTTAGTTGTGGGTGAGTGGTTTTTCTTCTCTTTGTTGGGTGCGTGCGTGTTGTTTTTTTTGTTTTTTTTTGTGTTTTCTCGTTGTCTGTGTCGTTGTTTGGTTGTGGTTGGTGGCGCGCGTTGTGGCGTTTTTTGCGCGGCTTTTTTTTTTTTCTTTGTTTTTTGTCTGTTGGTTGTCTCTGTTGTTTTTGCGTTTTCGCGGTTGGTGGCGCTGGGCTGGCGGTTTCTGCTTGTCTGCTTTTTTGTGCGGTTTTTTGGGGTGTTGGTTGTTTGCTCTGTCTTTTTGTTGGGCTGTTTTGTGCGGTTGGGCTTTCTTTGTCTTTTTTTTTTTTTTGTTTCGTGGCTTGGTGCTGCTGGTGCGTTTTTCTTCTGTCTTGGTGTTTTTTTTGTCTCGTCGTGGGTTCGTTTGTGGGCGTTGGTATTAGGGGGGGGGTTCTGTTCATTTCGTTCTCTTTTGGTTGGCGCGGCGCGCATCGCCTGTGGCGCTCCCGCGCCACCCATGATAGAATGCACAGCTGGTCGCAAGACTGGCAATTGCAATTATCAGATCATAAATGTGAGTTCTTCATATTCGAAATCATAGCACAGAGTTCATTTGTAAATATAAGCTTGGTAATAACGTACTTGCAACTACAGAATTGTTGCGTGACCTAGGTGTTTATATATCCCATGATATGAAATTCTCTAAACACTGTGAAATCACAGCAAAAAAAGCTATGAGAGTGACATTACTAATTTTTAGAACATTCAATTCAAACTCTAGAAATAATCTTCTCAGATCTTATGAGTCCTATGTTAGACCAATTCTGGAGTAACGCTAGTGCAGTTTGGAACGCTTATTTACAAAAAGATATAAACATTTTGGAAAAAGTGCAACGAAATTTCACTAGGCGGTTGTTTTATAAATGCAACTTGTTACCTGTTGGTTATGAACAAAGACTGGATTACCTAGGTTTAAAAATATTAAAGGACCGAAGAGACAAAATTGATTTATATGAGTGCTTTAAAATTATACATAGCTTAAACAATTTGCAAACCAATGATTTTTTTAAGTTTAACCTGCAACCCACCCGTGGTCATCCCTTAAATTGGCTATTGAAGAAAGCCGAATTAATGCAAGGAAATTTTTTTTGCAAATAGGATAGTTACACCTTGAAACAATCTACTCCCATCTCAAGTAACTGTCGATTCTTTGGATGCATTCAAGAAAAGTTTTAAAACTGACTTAATTAAGCGCTCTTTTTGAGCCTTTAAAGTCATTTCAGATAGGTATGTTCGTTGATATTTTGTTAAAATTGTATTTTATATTGGCGGAAATTAAGTCGCAGATTTGATGTTGTTGATGAAAAAAAAAAAGAAAAAAAAGAAAAATGAAATGATGAAACAATGTAGAATTAAACTATGCATATACTATGCTTAGTATTATATTAATTCTGTTATCTGATCATTAAATAATAATAATAAACCCAATTTTTTTAGTTTTAAAGGAGCACTGTCACAAACCAAATTCTTATATCACCCGAACCGGACTGCTCCTTTAATACTGAACCGATAGAGCTAAAATTGAAAAATGCCGTAGCCTTGTAGTGAGGCACTTTAACTACCAAACTTGATTAAGGTAGGTTTGGTATTAAAGGAGCAGTCCACTTCGGGTGATATAGGAATTGGATATGTGAAAGTGCTCCTTTAACCATAAACCAACAAGAGGTCACTCGCTTAAAATTAGATATTTCAAAAAAAAAAAGAATAAGTTATCCCTTTCTAAAAACCAAATCACCGCTACTAAACTTTAAAACGTGTATTAAGAATGGTCCTTACTTACTGCGCCTTTTAATACATATTTCTTTGGACCATGAATATTTTTTAATACATATTTCTTTGGACGAATCAGAAAACCATGTTGAATGATCATTTTTTGACAATTGTGATTGGTTCGCCTTGGATATGCAATGCATTGTGTTTTGTTAATGTAGTATTTTGCTAGAATAAATGATGATGATGTTGATAAATAAAAATATACCACGGTAAACTTGTATTTCGTTTTTGGTTTAGTTTGTGCTTAGGCAAAAGTAAGGTTTAAAGTCCACGTTTTTAAAATACTTGTTTTTAGAACAACCTTTTTTTGTTTTCAAAGACTGTAACCAAAAACACGAAAATTCCTATTTTGAAAACTACATTCACAAAATCATACCCAAGGGGTATTTTTTGTATCTTTCCGGTCATTTACGTAAAAACATAAAGATTAATTTTATGATTTTTTTTTTGAATAATGCACCAGATTCCTAAAAAAATTAGACTCAAAATACAAGTTTTCCAATGAAAACATGTTTAAAACACGAGTTTCTAAAGAGGAAATGTAAAAAAATAATAAAACAGATAATGTAATTTGAGCTTTTTAAAATCAATTTAACAAAGGAAAAGTTGGTTCCCGTAACTTTTGTCTTTTTACATTTCGTCTATTTATCTCGTTTTCCATATACGCTAATAGGAGCAACATGTTTGCGGCCAGTTAAGATAATAATTTTTAAAACTATATGTTTACACCTCAGGTGAGGTCCTTTTTATACTATAGATATTTTCAATGATTTTTTAGCGTTTTTTGGGATAAGATAAACGTTTCGCGGGATGGTCAAAGAGCAGAGCTTTATCAACGAACCCAATTCCCTAATAGAGGACAAACACAACAGAATTGATCTAAATATTACTTTTAAGGATCTAAATATTACCTTTTAACCCAGCGCGCATCGTTATTTGTTTAATTCCTGCGTAAATTTGTTTTAGCCATATTTGCTTGTGCATTTTGAAGTCTTATTCCCGTAAACAAAAAGTAATATGCCTGATGACCGTAAGCACCCAAAATAGGTGTGTGGAAGTTTTGTCTTTTAACATCTTGTCTTCTACAGTTCGTCTTCAAAAAACTATCATCTTTTTGGCTCAATTTTATAAACGCACTTTTAAAAACAAGTTTTTTACCCAAAAAAGTTAAATAGTTTCTCTTTGTTTCTTAAATTTTTTTCTTAACAAATGTTTTAACATATTAGTAAAAACCCGAAAATTTTTCTTTTAAATAGGGTGTCCGGAAATTTCGTCTTCTACATCTCGTCTTTCAACATCTCGTCTTCTACATCTAGTCTTCGGAAAACTCGTTATTTAAACATCTCGTCTTCGGAAAACTCGTCTTTTGGATGTGATTTTGTAAATGTACTTTCAAAAATGCGAGTTCCCCCCAATGATAAAATTTTCTTTGATTTTTGGGTTTTGTTTAGGCTCGGGAAAAATTATGGTTTTTACTCTTCAGTTCAAAAAGCATCATTACAAATTTACCATGATAAAGTTTTGCATGATTTTTAGGTTTTGCTTAGGCTTAGGTTCTCAGTTTCCTGAATAAATCATTTAATAAAAATTTATCATGATGATAAAAATTTCGCTTGATTTTTGGCTTTTGCTTAGGCTTACGTAAAAAAGGGTTTTCAATACATTGTTTTAGTCAAAAATAGGAGAAACTTGTCTTTAAAAGTGCGTTTACAAAATCGCCTTCAAAAGACGAGTTTTCCGAAGACGAGATGTTTGAAAGACGAGTTTTCGAACACGAGATGTTGAAAGACGTAATGTAAAAGACGAAATTTCCGGGAACCGTTAAATAGTGCGTTCACAAAATTGCTCTAAAAAAGGAGTTTCTAAGACGAGATGTTAAAGACGAGATGTTTAACGACGTAATGGAAAAAACGAAAGTTTCGGAAAACCCAAAATAACATTTGCTCATACCATTTTGCGATTCACTGAGCTCTTTTTAGCTTGCTTGCACATTTACATCAAAGGGTTAGTATATTTTACATACTCGTCACTTTAAAATGGGAAGAACAGCTTTTTTTAAATATTGCAAATTATGGGCATACAATTATAAAGATAGGCATACTCGGGTGCGAATCTAAACACCTAACATGCAATATATAAAAGCAAGTTTCGCATGAAAACAAAAAAAATGTTATCACGGGTTGGCGTTTTTGTTGGTTGCTAACAACTAATTCTTCCATCAGGATTGGTCTTGACAAGTTGACGTTTATTTGATCTGTCGAAGTATTTTATGTAACGTTGCCATAGTGACAAAAAAGAGAACAGTTTAATTAATTTTGGTGTTAGTGGTTTGAAACTACAAAAAAAAAATTAAAATGGTTGCTGGCTAACATAGACATTTTAACTGGAAAACATTACGTCCAACATTGTCTGATATCACCAGTAGGACTTTTATTTTGGAACAATACAAATAGGAAGGAGCAGTTGGTATAGGTTCTAACGAACGTAAAAAGGGGCAATTTATCAAGCTAGGCACACCAGGAATATTCAGGCGCGTCAGAAACGAGCCCACTACGCGTTTCTAAGCCTAAACAAAGCCTAAAAACAATTTAAACTTTCTCCACGCAGCTATTTTATAAAGTTTAGATTGTTTTTTAGGGTGTCCAAAAATTTCGTCTTCTACATCTCGTCTTTCAACATCTTGTCTTCTACATCTCGTCTTCGGAAAACTCGTCTTTTAAACATCTTGTCTTTAAAAAACGTCTTTTGGATGCGATTTTGTGAACGTATTTTCAAAAATGCGAGTTTCAAAAATAGTAGAAACTTGTCTTTTTAATAGTGCGTTTACAAAATTGTATCCAAAAGACGAGTTTTCCTAGACGAGTTGTAGTAGACGAGATGTTGAAAGACGTATTGTGAAAAAGACGAAATTTCCGGGAACCGTTTTTTAGGTTTCGCTTAGGCTTAGCAACGCGTAGGTTGAAGCTCGTTCCTGACGTTCCTGTGTGCCTAGCTTTATAAATTGCCGAAAAAGGTTTTCTATTTTGTCTTTCCATTTGTCGATTCATTTAAGTTCTAATGGCATCAGCATTAAAATTAGGACCACATCTTAGGGAAATAAGGCTTCATTTATGTCAAAAAAGTCCAGCGAGTCAAGGTAAGCTTTGTTGAGTAGTGTCTGGTTGGGTGTCCGGAAGTTTCGTCTTTTACAATTCGTCTTTAAAACATCTCGTCTTCTACATCTCGTTTTCGGAAAGCTCGTATTTTAAACATCTCGTCTTCGGAAAACTTCTTTTGGATGCGATTTTGTAAACGCATTTTCAAAATGGCGAGTTTTTGCCCAACGTAACGATAAAATTTTGTTAGAATTTCAGGTTTCGCTTACGCTTAGGAGAAAAAAAAAGGTTTTTACTTTTTAATTCAAACAGAACACTATTATTAAATAGAAGTTTACAAAGATAAAGTTTTGCTTAATTATTAGGTTTCGCTTAGGCTTAGGTTCGCACTGGGTTTACTTTTTCGCCAGCGCCCAAGCGCCAGCTGGCGTTTAGTCTCTGAATTTTAGACGCCAGCGTAAAAATCTAGGCGCCAATAACATCTCAACATAAAAGTTTCTTTAGTTATGTATATTTTCGAATGAGTTTTTTGTCAACTTTTATTGTATAGATTAAAAAATTTTACTTTTTTGCTTGATTTGATGCTTAAATTTAAAATAAGTAAAATTTTGTCAAAGTTATCAAGAAGATTTTTATTTAATTTTAGTGTTACGGAAAAATTTAATTCTTTTGTAAATTTAAAAAAAACTTGCGATACCTTTGCAACAATGCTAGCAAAAAATAGCAAAAAAATGATTTTATAAAAATGTTAGTTTCAGAGTTTAGATTAAAATTAAACTTTTTTATTAATTAGCTTTTTTAGATTTTTACTTTAAATTGCATTTTCTCAAAATTTTATATAAAAATATAATTAATTTTCAGTATTTACTAAATATATAACTAACATACCATAAAAAATGAATAACCTATGTTATTTACTCGCTCAAAAGAATCACTCGCTGAGCAATTTTTTTTGAAATTACACTTCTACACTACAACCTTAAAAATTTGTTGCTTTGTTGACTGGTTAACTACAAAAGCTACAAAAAATACGTCCCTTGTCAAAAATCTAGGTGGCAGGCTGGTGTCTAAACCCAAAATTTTAGGCGCCAGCGGGAAATTCTAGGCGCCAATTGCGTCGATTTGGCATAAAACGAAAACCTAGGATTCGCAGTTTTTCAAAACAAATCATTAAATAAAAGTTTATCATGGAAAAATTTAGTTTGATTTTTAGGGTTTGCTTAAGCTTAGGAATTTTTTCAACATTTTCAAGATTTCAAGATTTTATTTTTTCTAGTAATACATCAAGAAAACAGTAAAATTGACAAAACAAACACAAATGTGATTGCAACCCAGTTGAGTTACAAAAACACCAAAAATCACAAAATTGAGAGAAGACCTGGCTGATTTAGATTTACTAGAAAAAAAAATGACTAAAGGCTTTAAAAAATAAAGCTCTTTATTTAGCCATTATAATTTCCATTAGTTAATTCATCAAAGATTTTTTAAATTGGTACAGAGTTTTGGAACTAACTTGATCTTCATTTAGATAATTCCATTTACTTATAACTCTATTAGAAAAACTGTATTTTCTACAATTGACTCTTGAGTGATCTTTTTTAAGTTTTTTTGAATGTCCTCTGGTTGAATTTGGGTTAAGAACAAAATATTTCTCAGGATTTAAGTTTACCAGTTGATTTAAGATTTTAAATGTTTCAAACATATCCATCTTTTCTCTTCTTTTCTCCAAAGTTTCTAGATTAAGTGTTTTTAGTCTGTTTATATATCCAGTATTTTTTTTAAAACTTTAAAAGTTACAAACTTTAAAAACTCGTTTGGTAAAATAACGTTGGACTTTTTCTACAATATATTTATCTTTAGTCATATATGGGTTCCAAACAACACTTGCATACATAGGTCACCGACCTTCGACGGCTTAGGGGGGGTCCACACCCCGGGGTGTGGAGGTTTTTGACCTCCCAGGGGGTGGCACCCATAGGTCACCGAAGGGGGGGTGGAGGGGGGGCGTCACCCCCCTACGGCCTCTGAGACCTATCCCCCCCCCCTAAGGCCCCATTTTTGACCCCTCCCCCAATCGACCCCTTGAACCCCTGACCCCCCCCCCCTAAGGCCCATTTTTCACCACCCCCCCCTAACTACACAATCCCAAAAAATGCTTAAAAAATGGTCAAATTTCGTCAAAAAATTGTCAATTTTGGTCAAAAAAATGGTACCCGGGGTGTGACCACCGCCCCGGCTTTTTTGCAAAAAAAAAACACCCCGGGGGGTGTCCCCCCCCCTGGAGGTCAAAAACCTCCACACCCGGGGTGTGGGGACCCCCCCCCCCCCCAGCCGTCGAAGGTCGGTGACCTATGGTCACACCCCGGGGTGTTTTTTTGCCAAAAACAAACCACCCGGGGGGGCGTGGGGTGTTTTTACCATTTTTTTGACCAAAATTGACAATTTTTTTGAAGAAATTTGACCATTTTCTAAAGCATTTTTTGGGATTGTCTGGTGGGGGTGGGGGGGTCGAAAATGGGCCTTAGGGGGAGGGTCAGGGATTCAGGGGTGGAAGGGGGGGAGAGGGGTCAAAAATGAGCCCTTAGGGGAGTAGTTCTCAGAGGCCTTAGGGGGGGGGGCGCCCCCCCTGCCCCCCCCCCTTCGGTGACCTAGTAGGAC
>JASAMX010034875.1:0-10396 GCA_030248175.1 Microlaimidae sp. YZB2_3 | reverse complement strand
GTACATCTACTTCGTTCAGTTCGCTATCTTACTGGAGAACACCGCTTGTGACCATCGCAGATTTAGACGAAAAATCTTTAATTATAACTTTTTGTTTTCGATTGGTTAAAAATTCTTTCAACGATGCCAAAAGTTCGTAATCAAAACCTTAGGACTTTAATTTTGGCAATAGTTTAGAGTGACTCACTGTGTCAAGCGCCTTCGCGAAGTCAACGTAAACTATATCCATACATGGGCACGGGGGGGGGGGGTTGGGGGGAAGGTTAACCCTCCCCCAAATTCTGAGAAGAGGGGTGTAACCTCCCTCCACTCAGAAGTGGGGTGGGGGGAGAAAAGGTTAACCCCCTTCCAATTTTGGAAAAATGAAGAAAAAAAGTCTTTAAAATGACTTCTAACTGCCTCCAAACTTAAGTTTTGATGTCAAAATGAATGTTTCAAACAGTAAAAAGCTCAAAAATGCAATAAAAAAGGGCTTTTTGACCTAAAATTAGCGTTTTTTACCTATTTTTCCTTCAAAATCGAAAAACGATATGGGTAAAATGCACTCCAGAAAAAAAAAACGATATGGGTATTTTGCGTTTCTCGGATTTTAACCCCCCCCTAATTTGGGGTTTAACCCCCCCCCCCCCACTCCGGACCAACTTGCCCATGTATGGTCCATATCAAGACACTTTTTATCATCAAGGATCCCCCCTAATTCAAAGTGGGCTTGGCAAAAGCCGAGCCCCCCCCCATTACCGAGGCGCCCTTTGGTAAGAATCTGAAAAATGAAGTATTTTGAAATTATTCTTTATTTTTTAAAAAAATTTTCGGGGGACAGTTTCCTCTATTACCCCTGTTCCAACCCACCCATTTTCGGGGGTCGTGGTTAAACCCAATTGTCCGCAATTCTTGCCCCCGCCTCCGCCCCTAGGTGTTTTGACGGACGGGGTCCCTAGTGGGTTCCGTCTAGCCACCCCCGGGTGTATGAGGCATACATGGGCACGGGGGGTTGGATGGAGGGGGTAAACCCACCAGATTCTGAGAAGCAGGGTTTAACCCCCCCCCCCACTCAGAAGTGGGATGAAAAAAGGTTAACCCCCTACAATTTTGGAAAAAATGAAGGAAAAAAGTCTTTAAAATGACTTCCAACTGCCTCCAAACTTAAGTTTTGAGGTCAAAATAAATGTTTTAAACAGTAAAAAGCTCAAAAATGCAATAAAAAGGCTTTTTTGAGCTAAAATTAGCGTTTTTTACCTTTTTTTTTTAAATCGAAAAACGATATGGGTAAAATGCACTCCAGAAAAAAAACGATATAAGTATTTTCCGTTTCTCGGATTTTACCCCCCTAATTTGGGGTTTAACCCCCTCCCCCACTCCGGACCAACTTGCCCATGTCCTTGAGTCTTGAGAGCTTAATTGGTAGCTTTTTTACGTTTTAAGAACTGTTCCTACTGGAAATAACATTGTAAAGCCCTTTGTCTTTTTCTACTCTACAAGGAAATTTAGGTAGGCTACCATTATCTAATGTAAAAGCGCGTAAAAAATAATCTTGGAATATTTGACATTTTTCATTATCGTTTAGTGTAATTGATCCATCTGATTTTTTATTTGGCCCAACAGAAAAAGTTTTAATGCTAAGTTTTTTATTAGCATAGCCATCCATATTTGTAAAATGTTTTACGATTGTTTTTTACTATCTATAGCATTTTTTTGCACTGTTTATAATAATTTCTTAGCTCTTTTTTATACTTTTTAGCACATTTTTTATAAAGGTATTTTGATTGTTCTAACGTGTTTCCTTTTTTATACTAGACTCGTTTTTTCTTCAAAAGCAGTCTAATATGCCCATCATATTTAAAACCTTTTTGTTGAATAACCTTTTCAAGGACACACTGGTCTATACAATAATAATTTACATTGCAAAATAAATCGTAATAATCACCAACGGTTAACGGCTTATCTAAATTCACCTGATTCTAGATTCTAGATTACATTAGTTAGCGTAATAGTGAATGAAACAGTGGGACTACAAACCGAATTCAAGTTTATTTTAGAAAGTAAAAATATATTTTAGGATCACTTCGATAGTACGGGTCGGAATTTGGACATGTCCATCCACCACGGGGCCAGCCTCACTCGCTTTGAGACAGACCATCGTGATTTCGACAAGCGATTGGCGGACGCCTTGCAGGTAGGCAGAGTTATTTTCTATCACAATAGCGAAGAGTTTTTTTGCCTTCCTGGGTATATTGATGTGAAAATGATAGGCATTGATAAAGGTTTTAAAGTGTCAGCATCTTGCGTTTTCAGATATACCACCACTGAGAATGGGACAAACTTTTGACCGAGTAAGTAGTGAGGGTTTTCTTTCGCGATAGTGCAAAGTTGTAATTTCACTAAATTGTAGCAATCATTGTTATAGTTTTTAAGAAAATCATAAGTAGGTACTGAAAAAAATTTTAAGATGCAACATGCAAGTATCGCACGCTTTTAGACGGAGTGCATGACGTAAGGTGAACCTTACGTCCTGTAGGCGAGGAGCTTTTGTATCAGTCTTGATAGCGATAAAAGGAACCGGAAAGAATTAAACTTTGCGTTATCGCATCGTATCGTCAGCTCTGTTTGGTAGGTGCGAAAAAGATGATTGAAAAAGTTTTTACGGTATCACGTTCACGGGTCAGTATCTCACTCCTTTCCCAGTTAAATTTTGAGTATAAATATGCGTTTGTCTATCGGTCCGTTCATTGGAAAGGGGATTTAACGACTTTTCTAGACATACATATCCATGGACCGGCAAGCTAGGGGTAGGGGGTGGCTACCCCGGATAAATGGCCCTTTGAAAGCTAGGAGGGGTTCCAGGTGGGTTTCGTACCCCCATAGCTTTATAGGGGTCGACCTGAGGTGGACCAGTTTGAAATCCAGATGGGAGTCAGAGGGGGTCATTTATTTAAGTTTTTTAGCAGTAATATAAAAATTTATATACTAAACAAGGCTATTTATGTATAAAAAGACAGCAAAAGTACTGTTTTTTACTACAAAACCTTAGTAAAAAACCGTGTATGTGACAGTAAATTTTGACCTTAATTCATACCCAAAATTTGGCTCGGAAGGGGGGGGGTAGAGGATTCAAATTCCAGAGGGGGTAAGGTGTGGGGAATTTTTTGGGGGGAGGAGGGGGCCCCCTAGATTTTTTCTAGGGGGGGTGCGAAATTTTGAGGCTATGGGGGTGGACATTGGACATTCGAGGCGAGGCTGGGGGGGGTGGCTAGGGGGGGGGGAGTGGAAATTTCTCTTTTAACTTCAAAAGGTCCTTTTCCTGCGTGGCCACTGCATCTCCTAATTTGGGATCAATAGACCCGAATTGTGTTTAAGCACTATGTCGTTAGTTTTTTTTATTATATTGTTTTATCCTTAAATTTTTGTATTTTTTTTTTTTGGGTGGTTTGGGTTTTTTGGGTGGTGGGGGGGTGTTTCTTTTTTTTTTTTCTTTTTTTTGATTAATTGTGTTTAACTATTTTAGTTTTTTTATTATATTGTTTTATCCTTAAATTGTTGTATTTCTTATGTTTTCCAAGAATTGTGTTTTTTTACTATCGTCGTCACCATACATGAGCATAGGGGGTAGGATGGGGTTCATCTTCCCTAGCCTCGAAATTTCGGACCCCTCTAGAAAAAAATCTAGGCCCCCCTCCCTTCAAAATTTTTTTAATTTTGACACCCTACCGCCCTCTGGAATTCTAAATCGACCTCCTTCCCACCCTACCTTCCGAGCCAAATTTTGGGTATGAATTTAGGTCAAAATTTACTGTCACAAACACGGTTTTGTAGTAAAAAACAGTACTTTTGTACTCTTTTTATACATAAATAGCCTATTTTAGTATATAAAATTTTATATTAGTGCTAAAAAACTTAAATAAATGATTTAATGTGACTTTGTTTGGAAACCGGACCTCCTCTGACCCCCCTCTGGATTTCAAACTGGTCTACCCCAGGTCGACCCCCCTAAAAAGCTAGGGGGGATACAGACTTTCCCGCCTGGACCCCTCTCCTAGCTTTCAAAGGGCCATTTACCCCGGGTAGCCACCCCCCTAGTTTGCCAGTCCATGCTCATGTATGGTCGTCACTATAGCAAAATGAGCCACAGTCATTTTAAAATACATGTGACTGTGAATAATTTTCTAGTTAATAGGATGGTGTTTGCAGTTTAAAATGAGTCACACTCGCATATATTTTACGTGCTTATTCTGCTATAATAACGACGTTATGACCTTTTAGAATACGGATTTAACCAGCGCCTACTGGATCCACCGAAAGACGCTCAATCCCATCACGCTGACGTTCCAAGAGGCGGAAGTGGAGGCCTCCTACCGGCGCCATTTCAGCGGCGGTTCCAGTGTCACCACGGACGTCCGTAACGATGCCGCACCGCCACAGAATTCCCGAGGAGGGGACGGAGGGACTGTGACCTCGAGGGCGGAGGGCACCATGGCATCGTCCGGAGGCTACGGAGCGCCCAAATACTCGACGGCAATCGAGATTTTTATCGCGACGCTCGTACACTTGTTCATCAGGTCCGGAGCAACGACCGCCCACTCCCTGCGTCCACTTGGGTCGATATTTAGACCATGGGGTCCATAAATGGGTGGAGGATTGCAAGGAAAATATTTTTTTAAATGTGATAATTAAAGAAGAATTCAAAGATACTTTCTAGTTTTATTTTACTTGGAAAAAATACAAGCGCAGAAGGTCAAAATACAATTCTGGCAGAAAACTGATAATTAATAAATTAATACCCCTTCCCCAGACCTGAGCACTGCCTCCGGGGGTTTTATTGGGGGGGGGGGGCAAAATCAAAACAGTGGGGGACAACTTTTTTGAAACGGGGGAAAAGGAGGCAAGCAGGGGAGAAAGAAAAAAGAAAAAAGGACATAACAAGCGAAATTAGGTAAAAATAGGTCTAAAATGGCTTAAAATGTATTGAAATAGGCTAAAAACTGCGAATGTTTTGTGATGATGGCGTCATTATAGGTCAAAAATGGCGCCATAATTTTTGGGTACTTTTTTATTTTTGGGCGAGGGGGGGGAAATCCTCCAATAAAGCAGGGGGGTTTCCAGACCGTGCACAGGTTTGCTTCCCCTTAGCAAGTGTAGGCGTTTTGTAGGCGTAGTGTAAGGAATTTTTTAGGCGTGAAATTTTTGTGGGCGAGAGGTTTATAAGTTACCGTATTTCGTCCCGCCTGAAAAGCAGGACGCTTTGCAGGCGGGACGATTTATGCTATAAATACGGGTTTTATGGTTGGGGTAATTTTTAGGGGGCGATTTATTATTAGGTGTATATAGTTTTTGTAGGTGGGGCGGTTGTTGACTTGATTTTTTGTGTTAGCATCACGGCGTTCAGCATATTCCACACGCCGACCAGCTATTGGTGGATCGGTTACTTCCTGTTCAGCACCGTCTACGCCTTCACAGTCGTCTTCGTTATACTCATACCGCTTTGGCGGCAAAAGAGGTACCTATTCCGTTTTTTGTTAATAAATTTATTCTTGTTATAATGAATTTTACTGGTTTTCGGGGTTCCATGTTGTTAATGTTAAAATATATTTCCGGGCTTTAACCCCAAATTTTTGTTGCAAGCAGATCGACCTTGAATAAAACTTTATTCCGACGTTTCGAGGCAACTACGTGCTTCTTTTTCACATACTTTTAACGTAATTATTGAAAAAGCCACTTACGCTTGTTACCTATTTACTTTAAAATCCTGTGAAAAAGAAGCACGTAGCTACTTCGAAACGTCGGAATAAAGTTTTATTCAAGCTCGATCTGCTTGCAATAGAAATTGGAGGTTAAATCCCGGAAATATATTTCAGTATTTTATTCTTGTCATCTTTATAGTCTGTTTTTTTAAAATAAACTTTAAAGATTTGTTTTTTCAATTTTGTTTAAAGTGAAAAGCGCAATTCATTAGTTTTTATTTATCTTTTTATTTAGTCTAGAGACCGGAACATACATAAGCTAATATACACTGCACTAAATTGTATTTATGTATTTATTTCAGGCTGTCCGGTTGTTTGACGCTGTGGTACGCCCGACACGCCATCGGGCTCCTGCTAATCGTCCTTCCGGTCGGCGCAGCCTTCACAAACCTCCTCTGCGAGCCCACCGACGAGCGAAAAACAGTTAGCGCCAAGGTAAAATACTATATACTAGAGATTGTTATCATAGATGAACACGGTCAAAAAGCTAGGGGGTGTTTACCCCCGGTAAATGACATTTCAAAATCTAGAGGGGGCTCCTAGGGGGGTCGAACCCTCCTCCCCTAGCTTTCCAGGGGGGGGGGCCGACCCGGGGTGAAAAATTTTGAAACCCAGAGGGGGGTCAGGTGGGGTCCAATGTCCAAACAAAATAGTTTTAAACCATTAAAGGTTTAATAATAGTTTTTTATAAGATAATACTACATTTTATTAAATAAAAAGCGATATTCTGATATAAAAAGGGTGTAAAAACATGATTTTATGTTAAAAATTCACGTTTTTGGAAGAAAATTTAATATTAAAAAATTTTCCATATACAAAATTTTCCCGAGAGGGGAGGGCGGGGGGTCAGGGGTAAAAAATTCAAAAATTTGGGGGAAGGGTGGCCCTGGTTTTTTTCTAGGGGGGGGGGGCGGCAAAATTTCGAGGCTAGAAAAAACGTAGTGTTTATACTACAAAAGTAACAAAATTATAGGTTTAAATAATTTCTGCTTTGGATTCAACAAGTCCTGTAAAGTCCAAATAATTTATTTTTCATTCCAAATAATACCAGATTTATTTTTCGATAGAAAAAATGTGCTAAAATTAACCAATTTTCAGGTTTGTCGACTTAATAACTCGATATAGAACTTCAATACTGCAATACTTAGCTTCAGTAGCTCACCGACTGACGTTGCACCATCACCTGTTGACCTTACTTCATAAATTCTAATTAAAATGCTTAGAATTTTTGAAACAATAATACAGCTGCCGTATTTTACCTTGGTGTTAATATAGTATAATTATAACACTTATAGATGAACAACGGGGGGTAGGGTGGGGTCCACCCACCCTCCCCCCATCTTAGCCTCGAAATTTTGGGCGCCTCCCCCCCCCCCGAAAAAATCTAGGGGGCATCCCCTACCCCCAAATTTTCGAATTTTTTACCCCTGACCTCTCTAAATTTTGAAATCTGACCTTCCCCCACCCCTCTCGAGAAAATTTTGAGTACTTTTTTAATACTAAATTTTCTTCCAAAAATGTGAATTTTTAACACAAATCCATATTTTTACACCCTTTTTATAACTAACTATCGTTTTTTATTCAATAAAATGTAGTATTATCTTAAAAAAAACCTATTATTAAACATTTAATGGTTTAAAAGTATTTTGTTCCGGAAATTGGACCCCACCTGACCCCTCTAGGTTTCAAAATCTTCCACCCTGGGTCGACCCCCTAGAAAGCTAGGGGGTTCGACCCCTCCTAGGACCCCCCCCCCTAGATTTTGAAATGTCATTTACGCCGGATAAACACCCCTCTAGCTTTTTGACCGTGTTCATCTATGATAATAATATGGTAGAAATTATTAATGTCTTGCTATGCTATCTTCCGATATAAATGCCCTGGATCTTAGGCCATGAAGCCTTGATTGTGCGAATGACTATTTTTATCGTTTTAGAAAAAAACTTGTGCTAATAATATTCAAATTGTTAAATTTCAGCAACTGGTAGCGGCGAATATCATTTTCGTGGTTATGTTCTGTCACGTGAATTTCAGCCAGCTGGCTTCCTGGTCCAAGTCCCTAATGGCGTGTTTCATCGGGGCTGCGGCCAGCTTCCTGGCCCACACCTGCCTCTGCCGCCATTTGCACTGCCCGCGGGGCGCCGTTTTGGCCAACGCCTCCGCCACCTTGCCGAACAAATCTCACAACTACAGCTTCGCAGGTGAATTAAGACTTTGGGTCGCATTTTTTTAGCAAAAAAACGTTATTATCAGTTCACGGATATTTTTTGTACATGCAAATTTGATAACGCCTTCGCTACCTTACCTAACAAATGTCTCAACTAAAGTTTCGCAGGTTAATTAAGACGTTTTTGTGTCGCATTTGTTAAACAAAATAATTATTATCATTGCATGTACTTTTTGTACATAGAGACTTCAAAACCGGTACTACGTGTATTTAACACATAACGATGGGAATTTTCGCATTCCATTTGATTTATTGCCAGTATAAAATTATGTATGAAAATTTAGATATTAACTAAATTTTGTTAATTAAATGAAATTAGTAAATCGCCTGTTTTTTTTCAGACCCAGTATTCAGTGGTAGCGACGTGTACAAATGGGAAGTTGTGTTGGACGTAATTCTAGCCCTTGTGCTCATAGTATTCCTTAACTATCAAATAGAAGCTGGCTTCCGGTAAGACCTTTTGTCATACGATGCCCAATAATAAATATTATAATAAATTTGTAAATAGGGTATTTAATTTATTTGAATAATTATTAATTTTAATTAGGTTGGGTATATATTTAATTTAATTAAAAAAACCACATGAATGTTTTTATTGTTGAATTCTCAGGCTTAAAATACGAAGAATCATTGCGATTTATTATGTAAAAACTAATATAAAATATTTTTTCTAAATACAAATGTTAATAAATTAGCCTTTAAATAAAATACAATAGATTAAATAGAGCAGAAGAATATGATTATTTCTTTGTGTCCAGTATTCTAAAACCTTGACGCAAGACCTTAATGGCTAACCCTTAACCTATTAAGCGCTGCTCTAAAAAAATTCCCTGACTAAGTTTCTTTATAGAGTCTATAAGTGAACCAATTTTCAGCCAAATTTGTGATGATTAGTGTTTGTCATTGATTGATTTTGTATGAAATGGTGCCTTAATTATTTTTAGGATGTCGTTTTTCATGGACATCCAGGCGCGAAGGGACACAGACCAGATGCAGAACATGCGTGATCAGGCCGATTGGCTACTAACGAACATCATACCCCCTCACGTCATCGACGTACTCAAGGATGCAAATAAATACTCCAAAAATCATGATATGGTGCGTTATTCTTCTTTATTACGGATTCTTCATTTTTTATAAGCGAAAATATCATTATAATGATTTTTTTAGCTTTATGAAATATTAATAGTATTCCTGTAATTTTAAAAAAATTATATTTTTTAGGCTGCCGTTGTATTCGCGAGTATAACGAACTGGGGGGACATGTACGAGGAGAATTTCGAGGGCGGGCGAGAGTTCCTCAGGGTTCTGAACGAAGTGGTCGGGGACTTCGACGAGCTTCTGGACCGTCCGGAATTCAATCAGGTGGAAAAAATTAAGGTACGACAACCACTACCGTATCTTCTGTTAAATTTTGTTGGGTTGATGTTTCGGCAGTCGGATGCCTCATGAGGACAAGAGGTAGATAATTTTTACAAGTGATGTTCTTTGGCGAGAAAGAGGGCTTAAAAGGGGTCCATTTACCCCTTCCTTTATATTTTCGGAAACCTCTCCCTGGAAAAAAATTCAGTTGTGCTCAAATTTTCTCCCATGAACCTTTTGCTTCAAGCAAATTTTTAAATGCGGTATCTGATTTAATTTCGGCCAGGTCTTAATTTCGACCACCAATTTAAGGTGTTAAAAAATTCGCTTTTTTTAAACACAAAATAACTAACACAAAAGTAACTGGATTAATGTTGAATAAAGTGTTTTTGTAAAAAAATTTTGTGTTATTCTGCATTATCGACATTTTCATGCAAAAAATGATTCTTTTTGTCATTTTCTGGATTTTCGCTTTATGTTTAAACCGCATCAAATTTAGAACGAAGCATTAAATAACCTTAAAATAACTTCTATTTAAGGCTCAAAATTGTTAATTTTCATGTTTTGATATTTTTTTCAAAATCACTTTGCAATGCGTTTTACTAAATGCGCATTTTAAGATTCTGTTAATTTCGGCCACAAATTTACGTGAAATTCACGAGAACGTGTTAAACACGATTTGCACCATCATGTGTACGGGTGGGGTTACATAACACATAATTAACTAGGCTGTATTCAACTATGAATAGACCGAAGGGAATTTCTCAAAAATAATATAGAAACTGATTAAAAAAGTCAGGTTATTTTCTTGGCGGAGGGATGCAGTCATATAATGAATATAGTAAATATCAATGTCAATGGGGTTTCCCCACCAAACCCACCACTTACAACGATATAGAGTACCAATGGTTTAAAAAGTTGTGAAAGTAAATTAAAACACAGTAAAAATTGTCGAATTATTTACTTTGGCGGAGGGATGCATTCATAAAAATTAGTAGTTAACATCTGAACGGGCTGGAGTGATCCAACTCTTAATTGGCTAGGTGTGAGCTATTAATAAACCAGTATAGGA
>JASAMX010034874.1:0-14439 GCA_030248175.1 Microlaimidae sp. YZB2_3 | reverse complement strand
TTATTATTACTTCGTTCAGTTACATACGTTTGCTTGGCAATGTAAAGCCAGAATATCATGTTTTTTGGAAAAAAATGAACATGGACATCTTTATACTGGACAACGTTTTTTTCATTAAAGAAGGGAACCATTACCTTGCTCACCAACCACAAAAGAGATTGGGCTAAATGAGATATCATTGCAAAGCTTACGGTCCGGAGAATGTCATAAAGAGGTTGAATTTTAGAAAAAATTTGCATGGACATCTTTAGCCTGGACAAAACATCTTCACAAAAAGGGGAACCTATGGATTTTGGAAAGTGAAAATTTTTTGTCTCTGAATTGGCTCGAACTTATTGATAAGAGAAATTATCTAATGTAAAACCAAAATGTCATTTTTTTGGTAAGATTAACATGGACATCTTAATGCTGGACAACGTTTTTTCACTAAAAAAAGGAACGACCTTCCTCCCCAACCAGTAAAAGGATTGGGTTAAATGGGATATCATTGCAAAGCTTACAAACAGAGGAATGTCATAAAGGGGTAGAAATTAAAAAAAAATTGCATGGACATCTTAAACAGAGTCCTATGGATTTTGAAAATTGAAAAATTTGTTATCTTCAAATTGGCTCAAACTTATTGGTAAGAGTAATTCGCCAATGTGAAGCCAGAATATCATATTTTTTGAAAAAATGAACATGGACATCTTTATGCTGGACAACGTTTTTTTTACTAAAAGGAGGAATGACCTTTTTCCTTAACCACAAAAAGGATTGAGCTAAATAAGATATCATTGCTGGAATTTCAAAAAATGTCATAAAAGGGTTGAATTTTTTAAAAAGTGGGTAACTGAGGTATCACTGTAAAGCTTACAGTCACGGGAATGGCATAAAAGGGTTGAATTTTGAAAATAATATTTAGTAAATGAATATAAAAAATGCGGGAAAAATTATTTGTCAGCCGTATGGCTTACACGGGCTACTTGTTATTAGAAAAATGTCTTCTTCTCATTATTATTATTTTTGTTTCAAAAATATAATTGCAATCCTTGCTGATGCGACGATTTAGCTCCACCCACCCCTCAAACTATAATTAGAGAACATATGTAAT
Source organism: Microlaimidae sp. YZB2_3 (assembly GCA_030248175.1). Lineage (NCBI taxonomy): Eukaryota > Metazoa > Nematoda > Chromadorea > Desmodorida > Microlaimidae > Microlaimidae sp. YZB2_3. The sequence goes on along the minus strand of JASAMX010034874.1, from coordinate 13,349 downwards.
TTTTTAATAAACTTTAATCTTCTTCTTCTTTTTATTTTAAAGACATAATTGAGTTATCGGTGGCACGGGAGCGCCACATGACGATTAAACCCCATGGCACCGCACCAACAACAACTAGAGAACTTGGATAAATTTTGTAATTCATGTCCCTGTTTTCCTTATGATTAATAGATTTTTTTTAACGCTTATCTTAAAACCGATATTCCTCCGTTGTGACTGATTGATCAAAAATAAACATGAGCTCTTTAGAAAGGGTAAAAAATCGCGCAATTATTTTTTTAGGAACCATTTTTTTAGTGTCCAAATTCAAAATTTAAATTGTTGACAACATAATATTAAATTCGTATTAATAATCGAGCATTATTAGAAATTTATTTTATTGCATAGCTAAGACTCTAACTTTTGTATATTTAATTTAAAAATTCAATTTATCAACCATAAATAAAGAATGAAGAATGTCGGTAAAGTTTTTTACATTTTTTACATAATGTTAACGAAAAATAGGTTTTCTATTGATAATATTACATAGGTTTTTTTTATGCCAAATTGACGCCACTGGCGCCTAGAATTTCCCACGGGCGCCTAAAATTTTGGGTCTAGGCGCCAGGCTGGCGCCTAGATTTTTGACTATAAACGTATTCTTTTACCGTTTTTTAGTCAACCAGACAAAGAAGAACACAAAATTTTTTAAGGTTTCAAAAGACTAATTTTCAAAAATTTTCTTCCGCTTCACTCAGCGTGTTGTTTTAGTTTATCTACAATTTAATCCTTTTTATGATATAAATATATATATATATATATATATATATATATATATATATATATATATATATATATATATAAATATAGTATTTCTTATCTATTAAACTGTCTTTAGTAACTGTATTTTTAAAAAACAAACTTTTTTTAAAAATTTTTTAGACATTTTTGCTTATGCGTTAAGTCTTAAGCTTATTATCATGTTGCGTTTTTTATAATCCCTATTATATTGTGCTTGTAATGTATTTTTGTTTTTGTGAATATTTGGTCAAAAAAGATTTTGAACCTAAGGCGAGGCACATTTAAAATCAAGTGCATTGTCTCAATATATTTACATCCGTTTGTTCATGATGTTGAAGAGCTAAAAAAAGAAATATAAAGCAGTTGATCTTCTTCAATTAGAACATCAAGAATGAACATGGAAAGTTTAAGCATCTTTGAATAACCATGCTAACTTTGCATATTCAAACCATTTGTTCATGGCCACGAGTGATGAAGTAAGTTCTTTGCTACTGCTTGCTTCAGAGTTAGCTATCATATAAAGCAAAGCCTGTAAGCAAGCAGAACAGCTAGAACTTTTGTACAACCATATGTACATAGCGTGGTGTTGATTTTCTGGATATCAGTACTTGCTCATTAGAAGAGCCTCGTTAAATCAGATAGATTAAGGGAATTTAAATTTAATCCCATGATCTATCTGACCCAACTGCCCTTGGCGTTTCGTGCGAGAATTTTAGACGCCTCCTGACTCGCACTCATCAGTAAAATATATATCATGGGCAAGTTGGTCCGTAGTGGGGGTGGGGGGACAAACCCCAAATTAGGCAGTGGGTTAAAATCCAAGAACCGCAATTTACCAATATTGTTTTTTTTTCTGAAGTGCAGTTTACCCATATCGTTTTTTTTATTATGAAGGAAAAATAATAGGTAAAAACGCTAATTTTAGGTCAACAAGTTCTTTTTATTGCATTTTTGAGCTTTTTACTGCTTAAAACATTCATTTTGACCTCAAAACTTACGTTTGGAGACAGTTAGAACTCATTTTAAAGACATTTTTTTCTTCATTTTTCCAAAATTGGGGGTTAACCTTTTCTCCCCCCACTTCTGAGGGGGGGTTAAACCCCCTTCTTTGAATTTGGGGGTGGGGGGTTAACCGCCCCCCCCCCCAACCCCCCCGTGCCCATGTATGATATATATATATGTGTAAAAATTTAGGTAAAAGTTCTAACTGGTTACATTTTTTAATTTAAAAAACCCATTTAAAAGTAAAATTTTAAAAACACCCATTATTGGTTTAGATTAAAACCTGAAAAAGTCTTTAAAAAAATTTAATTTATCTTTAACACTAAAATGTTGAACTTCAAGCTGTCTGTAATGAAGCTCCTGCTTTGTAGGAGCAATCCACGTCCACGAGCAATTCACCGCCCACCTAGGGTTGTACTAATTGTGTAAATAATAAAAAAGCTATGCTAGAGATTGTTTAGTAAAAACTTTTTTGTAAACTAAAATTTTTCAAAACTTATTAAAGGCAATTAAAAAAACTAAAAATGCAAATAAAATAATTAAACATTTGAGCTTAAATAAGCTTGAAATCAAATATTTAAGGGAAGGAACTCCAAAGCTCCCTCCGCTATAAGTAGCCGGGGCTCCGGAGCATGATGTGGGAGGGTAGGAACATCACTAGTCTTTATGTTTTCTTGTTAAATTATATAATTCTTGAACAAAACTTTACGCATTTTAAGTTGAGTATTGAGATGGGCAAAATGAGTCGTTTTTTAAAATTAATTGTACTACTATACAACACAAAATGTTTCACTACAAAAGCCATCTAAAAATATGCATATAATGGAAAAAACTAATAATATGTGGCTTTTTTGTGAAAATAGAAAAAAAATTATGTTATTGGCGCCTAGATTTCTGGGCTGGTGCCTAAAATTTGGAGGCTAAGCGCCAGATGGCGCCTAGGCGCTGGCGAAAAAAAACCCAGATGATGACGCCATCATCGCGAATTTTTTGCAGTTTTTAGCCTATTTCAATGTATTTTAAGCCATTTTAGACCTATTTTAACCTTATTTTCGCTTTTTTTGTCCCTTTCTGTCCCTTTTCCCTTCTTTTTTTCTCTTTTTTTCTCCTTTTTTTTCTTTTTTTTTCTTTCCCCTCTGCTTGCCCCCCGTTTTATTGCCCCCCCCCGTTTCAAAAAAGTTGCCCCCCTGTGCCCCCCATTTTGGAATTGCTGCCCCCCCCCCGTTTTAAACCAGGGGGCCGTTCACAGATATGGATACCAAAAAAAATATCACTAAAAACTACAATCTATAATCTATATAAAGCAACAGGATTTTTAACATCCTTAAAAAATTTTTTTTAACAATTAAAATTAAAACTTGTTCTTGAAACAAAATTTACATAAAAAAGCCATTTTTTGCCTATAAGTCGGTTTTTCCTATTTTGAATAGTAATTTGATTGTGACAAAAAAAGTATAAAAATTTAATAATTTTTTTTAAGAAGCGACTAAATAGATGAACATGAAGTAAGAAAGAAAAAAATTTTATTTTAGCAAATAAAACGTGAATTAAAATTATAGTGATCACAAAACACATACAACATAAATATGTTTAAATACTTATGTCTTATCACTGTGAACAATGTTAATACAACAAACACAAATAATAAAAAAAAATAATATACTTTAATAAAAAATATATGTTAATAGCCACCTTGATAACTCATATGAAGAATGTTGTATGTGCAATCCAATTGCAACACAGCATACAAAAAAAAGAAATCAAGAAGATTGAAAAAAATTCGTCATTACTGCGGCATAATGAGCCACATTTTGTATAAAATACATGCGACTGTGAGTTTATTTAAATTTAAAACAGGGCCTTATTAACTATAGAATGAGTCACAGTCATAGGTGGGCAGCCTCTCGGATTTTTGGGGGGGGTATATCGGGGGGTCAAATTTTAGGGGGGGGGGGTGTCTGGCAAGACCCAAATTTTGAGGGGGGGTATATCCAATATTTCCGCGCTGCCTTAAAATGAGCTTAAAACGCGTAAAAAACGTAAAACAAGCTTATAAATGCTTTAAAACTGTGTAAAATTAAAATAAAACCTTATTGCAACTTATAAATTTTATTTTTTAATTCTTTTAATAATAATGTGTCTATATATTCTTAGAATTAGATTAGAAATCATAGTTTTTTTTTAATAATTACATAATAATAGAATAGTAATTATAATTGTCTTGATTATAAAGTCAAGTATCACAAACTTTTTAATCTATAATCTTATATTTAATTAAAAGTTATATAGGTACAAACATTGGCGTAGCCAAAGCCAGGGGGGGGGTCAAGACCTCCCTTTTGGGTCGGCAAAGGGAAAAAATTGGAGTTCAACCCCCCTTTTAGGTTGCCAAGGAAAAATTTGGGGGGTCTAGAACAGTGGCGTTCAGGGCCGTAGCCAGGATTTGAATTGAGGGGGGGATTTTTTGGAAGGTGGTTTATAGGGGCCTACAAGGGGGTCTGGGGGGCGGGAGCCCCCTAGCGTGGTCAAGGGGCAGAGCCCCCTGTCAGGGGGGTCCGGGGGGCAGAATGCCCCCGGGGGTGGAAAATTTTTTAATTTTAAGCTTTTAAAAGGCATCAGGAAACCTAAATTTAAGTACTGAATCTTTATTTATTTTCAGTTGTTTTTTTAAATAAATACAACAAAATAAAATAGTTTTAGGTATTTTATTACTATTTTAATAAAAAAGAACAAACGTTTTCTAAAAATAAAAAATCTTTATTTAATTTAAGTTTTTATAGTAAATGCTTCAGTTATTAATATCCAAAATTTGCTTATGTATCCAAAATTTGCTTAAATTTGGTTATGTCCATTAAGTGCCTTTGTGGCTCTGTCATTTTAACAGTAATAATTGAAGAAGACGGTTTTAAAGTGAGTAACCAAAGCATTTACAATAAAAAATCCTAAGAAAACCGCTTTTTTATACCAAAAAAGTGGTTGAATCGTGACTTCCCGCTCTTTGATACTGCCGCTTTTATGCAAATATTTTCACACAAAACAAAAATACAATATTTTTAAACTCACTGCACTAATGTTTTAAATTATAAATAATTCCTTTTTTATAAATAAGAGCTTTTATCAACCCAAATCACTTTAAATAATGCATTTTAGATAGCTTTAATACATTACAGAGTGATTTGGAAAAAAAAATTTTTTTTCTAAATTTTTAAAAAAACCAAAGGGGGGATTACGAAACCCTTACGAAATTTTTTGCCTTCCCAGAATTTGAGGGGGGGGATTAATCCCCCCAATCCCCCCCCTGGCTACGGACTTGGCGTTGGCGTGCCCAGAATTTCAGTTGGGGGGAGGGGTGGTCTGAGGGGGGGTAAATACTAATCCTGAAAGGGGGTGTGGGGGCGGCAGCCCCCCAGTAATGGGGGGTCTGGGGGACCAGAGCCCCCCAGCGGGGTCAAGGGGCAGAGCCCCTTGTCAGGGCGGTCCGGGGGGCAGAATGCCCCCCGAGGGAGAAAATTTTTAATTTAAGGCGCTAAAATACACCAGAAATTTTAATTCCAGATGATGTTTATTACAAAATTTAAGGTTTTTTTATCCTTTTACATTTAAAACAGGTGTTTAAAACGTTGGGTAATAAAAGGTTAATAATGTTTAATTAATGTTTTTTGAATAATAAAAGAAAAAATGAAGTATATGACATAAACAAGGTAATAAAAACTCCGCGCGAAGCGCGGAAAATTTTTTTAGCCCTTTTATAACGCTTAAAAATTTTTCTCTGGGAGGCGAATTTGGGGGGGGGTGTCCCCGGGTACCCCAAATTTAAGGGGGGGGGTGTCAGCAAAATCCGAAATTTTGGGGGGGGGGGGTAAGACCCCCCCCCACCCCCCCCTGCCCACCTATGGTCACAGTCATGTGTATTTTATGATGACAGTGGCTCATTTTGCCATAGAGGCTTATCTTCCAGAGAAGAAACTATGAGTGAACATATTATCTGCACAAATATGCCATAATGATTGACAAAGTAATGAAAAAAATTTAAGCTTCACATATAGGTCAATAAAAATTTTTACTCCATAAGTGGGTCAACTTCTCTGTTTTTGGAGGACTATAATGCATAAAAAAGTACAGTTGCCAGAAGCTCCGTAACTTTAAGAAGGGTTTTTTAGGCATTTATACTGTAGTAAAGAAATACCTGTACATGTACTCAGACCTGTGCACTGCCCCCCGGGTTATAATAGGGGGGGGGCAATCCCCCTAGCCTCGAAATTTTGGGACACCCCCTAGACGAAAATCCAAGGGGGGGGGGGCCCTCCACCCAAATTTCCGAATTTTTTACCCCTGACCCCCCTCTAGAATTTGAAATCTATATTTAACCCCCCTCCCCCCTCGGGAAAATTTTAGGTACTTTTTTATACTAAATTTTCTTCCAAAAACGTGAATTTTCATCACATATTCATGCTTTTACACCCTTTTTATTCCAGAATATCGCTTTTTATTCAATAAAACGTAGTATTATCCTATAAAAAGAACAATTATTAAAGTTATTATATTATGGTTTAAAACTGTTTTATTTTGGACACTGGACCCCACCTGACCCCCCTCTAGATTTCAAAATGTCGCACCCCGGGTTGACCCCCCCCTAAAAAGCTAGAGGGGATCCGGACCCCCCTCCTAGAATTCAAAATTCAATTTACTCCGGGTAGCCACCTCTCCCCCCTAGCTTTCCTGACCGTTCTCACCTATGCATGGGGGGCAACTTTTTTGAAACGGGGGGGGGCAAGCACGGGGAAAAGAAAAAAAAAAGAGAAAAAAGAAGGGAAAAAGGGACAAAAAAGCGAAAATAAGGTAAAAATAGGTCTAAAATAGCTTAAACTGCATTGAAATAGGCTAAAACTGCAAACATTTCGCAATGATGGCGTCATAATAGGTGAAAAATGGCTCATAATTTTTGGGTACTTTTTCAATTTTCCGCAGGGGGGGCAATAAAACGGGGGGGGGGCATTTTCAAACCGTGCACAGGTAGGTTTACTCATAATTTAGAAGAGGCTTTTTGGAACACCTGAATTTTAAGATTGTCGGCAGGTTAGCAAATCTTTTTGGGGGGTTATTTATTACCCTAAACCTAAAGCTTTTTTATCTAACCCACCTGTCTAGCAGCTAGTATTGCGTTTAAATTTCAAATTTTCAAATTTTTTTTATTATTTTCTAGACCCTTAGAATTCATTAACTGTGTTGATGTGAAATATATGCAGGTAAATTCTTCCACAAAAGCAGAAACCAATATTGGCTGCGTAAACGTAAGTTGAAAATTTTTTCTTTCACGTTTGAATATAATTTCAACCTTTACTTAACTTTCGTGTGTTTTTGCAAACAAAACCTAATGCCCGGATTTTACATATTAAACCTATTATTTTGTTTTATACAGCTGCTTAATCTGAAGAAAATCATACAGCAGCTGAAGAAAATCATACAGCAAGCTTAATAATACTTAACCAAATTGTGAAGTATGAACTGACAATTTAAATTATAAACCAGAGTTTTTCTAGTGTGTAATTATTCCCTTGCAAAATTTTTTTAGTATTGTTTGGCCAGAGTTGAGTACAGTCCCGTAAGCTAGGGGAGGAGTGGGGCATGGGGTGTTTAACCAAAGTGAATCACTTTTTGAAATCAAGAAGAGGGGTCGGACTCCCTTGGCTTTCATGGAGAATCGACTCGGGGTCAAAAAATCGAACCCTTCTAGCTTTTTAAGGGGGGGGGGTCGACCCAGGGTGCGAAATTTTGAAATCTAGAGGGGGATCAGGTGGGGTCCTGTCTCCAAATCAAAACAGTTTTAAACCATATTAACTTCAATAATGGTTCTTTTTATAGGATAATACTACATTTTATTGAATAAAAAGCGATATTAAGGTATAAAAGGGTGTAAAAACATGAATTTGTGTTAAAAATTTTCTTGAGAGGGGAGGGGGGGGGTCACATTTCAAAATCTAGAGGGGGGTCAGGGGTGAAAAATTCGAAAATTTGGGGGGAAGGGGGCCCCCTGGATTTTTTTCTAGGGTGGGGGGCCCCAAAATTTTAGGGCTAGGGGGCCCCAAAATTTTAGGGCTAGGGGGGGTGGACCGTGGACCCCATCCTACCCCCCCTTTTGTTCATCTATGCTGGACTTTCAAAAAGTCCGGCCTGGACCGGATCATAGGAATAATTTAATATGTATATATTTGATACATATATGTAGATATAATTTATAATATATCATTTTAAAGAGGTTTCAACTTTATAAACAAAACTTTAACCAAAATAGCTAATTCAAAATATACTAAAATCAAGGCAAAATAATGGAAACAATAGAATATGCAAACAAAACAAAATAGCAATAATGAAACAACAAAAAGCTAATAATAATCAATGTAACAGAAGCCAATAAAAGCATATTCAGTCTTAAAGACAACTAATAATATTCAAACTTTGTAATTCAGAGATTTTAAGTTGTATTTCAAAAATACTAGTTTTTCCACATTCTCTGGCTTTAAGGATGCTCTGTCACCTTCTGAAATGAATTGAGCCACTTTAAACGATCTCTCCCTTGCCACAGAGGCGCAAGGTGCTTACAGATACTTTTTTGCCATCTAAATAAGTGAAACAGCCCAAACCCACTTAATTGTTCAATAGAAAATAAAGCACCTTTGCCATTTTTTGCCATACTCCAAGCGTTTCTTTGTTCTTTCAGTATTCCAATGGATTGGCTTCTAGCATTTTGTCTTTCAGATACAGTTTCACTATGTCTTTGATCTATAAAATGAGCTTAATGCATTGTTTCCACTTCAAACATCAACACATCCCTGCTTATTTTGATATGCATACTAACATACTGCTTTGCAACACATTTGATAAACAACATAGCAACAGTGCTTGAATTTGACACTGCTTACTTTAAACAAATTTGTATGAATTAGCAATCCACATCCCAACCTTGGCTTCAAATTCTTTCTGGATGGATGGATGGGAGTATTTTCTGGAAATGGAGTCTGCCTCTGGAAGATATCAGATATTTTCATTTGCTTTTTAGTTGCAGGGCAGGTTCCTCCAAATCTTCGAAAATGTACAGACTTTCCTTTTCTGTAGCCATAGATGAACATGGTCAAAAAGCTAGGGGGGTGTTTACCCCGGGTAAATGACATTTCAAAATCTAGGAGAAGGGGTCGAACCCCCCTAGCTTTTTAGGGGGGTCGACCCGGGTTCGAAATTTTAAAATCTAGAGGGGGGTCAGGTGGGGTCCGGTGTCCAAAGCAAAACAGTTTTAAACCATAATAACTTTAATAATAGTTCTTTTATAGGATAATACTACATTTTATGGAATAAAAAGCTATATTTAGGTATAAAAAGGTGTAAAAACATAAATTTGTGTTAAAAATTCACGTTTTTGCAAGAAAATTTAGTTTAAAAAAGTACTTTAAATTTTCTCAAGAGGAGAGGGGGGTCAGATTTTAAAATCTCGAGGGGAGTCAGGGGTAAAAAATTCGAAAATTTGGGGGAGGGGGGACCCCCCTCCCAGATTTTTTCTAGGAGGGGGCCCAAAATTTTGAGGATAGGGGGGATGGACCCCCCTACCCCCCCCCTTGTTCATCTATGTCTGTAGCTTTCAGCTTTCACTTTCTTTTCCTCTTCCTTCAATTTCTTCAATTCTTGCAGACTCTTGTATTCCCTGGAATGGGAGGTTTGAAGATGACGCCATAATGGACTGGTACTATAAGATTTTGGATCATTCCCTCTTTTGTATTCTGTGGACTTGGGCAGACACAATTGACAAATGGCCTTTGTCTCATCCTCAGGCTTTACCTTGAAATGTTTCCAAACCATTCCCATTACACTCATCTTTGTTTCTTGCCTTTAACTGCAATTAAAATTTATGTATGTATTTAACAACCTTTAAAGACAAAAACCATAAAAGCACCAACACAATGAAGAAATAGATTAGCACAGCAAGAATTATGAAACACAGATTATAAACACTAATTATCATAAAGCAAATCCGGGAAAAACTATAATTTTGCATATTGATGGGGAGTATTATAGGTTACACTGAGAGGATAAGAGTAAAAAAAGAATATAAGAAAAGAGTAAAAGAATACTTAGTTAGATAATATATAGTAAGTACAAGTGACATATTTAACAAAATAAACTGCCATCCAAACTGAATAAATCAAGTAAGTAGAAAGCATTTAAAGATTCTGAAAGACAGAATACATACATGTCGATTTGTGATATATTTTTGATACAAAGAGTCGCCAGGTTGTGATAAAAAGCATAAGTGAGGATCATAAATAAAAGTTAAAAGCATAAAAACAAAAGATTCAAGCTTATAATCACCAAAAGAATGAATAAAATCAACAAAGCTGTAATAAATGTAAAAAAAAGATTTTAAAATAAGATAAAATAAATTTATAACAAATAATATGTAAAACCATTCAAAAAAAGAAAAGGTCCGGCAAAATAAAAAAGTGCGGCCCAGACCGGACCGAACTGAAACTGGCCGGATACCCAGTCTCGACCTGACCAGACCGGATATCTGTTTGGGCCCTAACTGGGGGGTTGTTTGGAGGTTAATTCCCCCTACTCTTAAAATTCTGAGATCCCATCACTTAGAAATGGGGAGAGAAAAGGTTACCCCCACCCAATTTTGGATAAATGAGGGGAAGAATGTCTTTAAATTGACTTCTAACTGCCTCCAAACTTAAGTTTTAAGGTCAAAATGAGCGTTTAAAGCAATAAAAAGCTCAAAAATGGTATAAAAAGGACTTTTTGACGTAAAAATAGCATTTTTACCTATTTTTCATTCAAAATCAAAAAAACTATAAAAAATCAAAAATCGGTAAAAATAGCATTTTTACCTATTTTTCATTCAAAATCAAAAAAACTATAGGTAATGCACTTCAGAAAAAAAACGATATAAGTAAAAAAATGCGTTTCTCAGATTTTAACCCCACCCTCCATTCCGGACCAACTTGCCATGTATATTGTTAACAAAAAAATTATTGATGCTTTTTACTGTTTTATTTTGGATTATTTTTTCAGTATGGTAAGCAGCGTTATCAGGACGTGGAACGAACGGATGTTCCCTGTAAAGCTTTAGATTGCATCGAGTGTAAAGGAAGCCGCTATTTTTTCAGGAAAAGCAGACCATGCATTAAGTGAGTTATGTCGTTAGTTTAACGTCATAAACACGATCAGATCAATATTTTCCGTTATGAATAAAAATGTTCTCGTTTGGTCAAAATATGTGGTTAAAAAACCTGCACGCTGCACTGGCAAAATATTTTATATTATGTACACACTTTATATTTTATTTTATATTATAGACCTGTGCTCTGCTTCCCCTCCCCCTCCCGGGGTTTTATTGTGGGGCAATTCAAAAACGGGGGGGCAACTTTTTTGAAATGGGGAGGGGTGCAACCAGGGAGAAAGAAAAAAAAGGAAAAAAAGAGAAAAAAGTAGGGAAAAAAGGGACAAAAAAAGCGAGAATAAGATAAAAATAGGTTTAAAATGGCTTAAAATACATTTAAATAGGCTAAAAACTGCAAAAAATTCACGATAATGGCGTCATCATAGGTCAACAATGGCAACATAATTTTAGGGTACTTTTTCATTTTTTGGCGGGGGGGGAATCCTCCAATAAGACGGGGGGTATTTCCAAATCGTGCACAGGTCTGTGTAAATATTACGTTTATAAATCTAACGGAACGGTAGAAATACCGATAATTTTCGTATCAGCACACTTTCGGTATAAACAAAGTTTATTGACTAAAAACCGTAGTGTGAAAAACATGTGCCAACTATTTATGCAAAGCCGTTACGGTACCGTGGTGCTCCCATAGATGTTTTGGGGGGGACCGAGGGGTCCACCCCCCAGAGCCAAAATTTTGGACCCCCCAGAAAAAATCCAGGGGGCCCCACTCCCCCCCCCTCCTAAGCTCGAGAGCGGTCCGACCTACCCCCCCCCCCTAGCGAAGGCTGACCCCCTCCCCCTCCCGACCAATTTGGAAGTATATTTTTTTATTTACTGTCAAAAACACAGGTTTTTAGTTAAAAACAGTGTTAAAAGACACTTTTTAGGCCTAAATGGGCGGTTTTAGTACATAAAATTCAGTAAAAACACTTAAATTATTGAGTTTAAAAAATTTTGTTAAAAAATTGGACCTCCCTGAACCCCCTCCACTAAATTTGAAATCTCGCACCCGGGGTTGACCCCCCCTAAAAAGCAAGGGGGGTCCGGACACCCCTGGGCCCCCCCTAAAAAATTTAGCCTTCCACCCGGGGGTGGACCTCTCCTAGCGGACCCGACCAAAAACATCTATGGGTGCTCCCATAGATGTTTTGGGGGGACAGAGGCATAGATGTTTTTGGTTGGGGTCCGCCGGGGGTGGGGGCCCCCCGGTGGAGGGCCAAAATTTTTTGGGAGGGGGCCGGGGTCCGGGCCCCCCTGGCTTTTTAGGGTCGACCCCGGGTGTGAGATTTCAAATTTAGGGGGGGGGGGGGGTCAGGGGGTTCCAATTTTTCAGCAAAATTTTTTAAACTCAATAATTTAAGTGTTTTTAGGTCTAATATTGAATTTTATGTATTAAAACAGCCTATTTAGGCCTAAAAGTGTATTTAAACACTGTTTTTAACTAAAAACCTGTGTTTTTGACAGTAAATAAAAAAATATACTTCCAAAATGGTCGGGGAGGGGGGGAGGGGGGTCAGCCTCGCTAGGGGTGGGGTCAGGCCGGACCGCTCTCGAGCTTTGGAGAGGGGCCTGGGGGGCCCCTGGATTTTTTCCAGGGGGTGGGTCCAAAATTTTGGCTCTAAGGGGAGGTGGGTCCTCTGTCCCTCCCCCAAAAACACCTATGAGGACAGAGGGGTCCACCCCCCAGAGCCAAAATTTCGGACCCCCCAGAAAAAATCCTGGGGGCCCCACTCCCCCCCCCCTCCTAAGCTCGAGAGCGGTCCGGTCTGACCCCCCCCCCCTAGCGAGACTGACCCCCTCCCCCCTCTCAACCAATTTGGAAGTATATTTTTTTTATTTACTGTCAAAAACACGGTTTTTTAGTTAAAAACTGTGTTTAAATACACATACACATTTTTAGGCCTAAATAGGCTGTTTCAGTACATAAAATTCAATATTAGACCTAAAAACACTTAAATATTTGAGTTAAAAAAATTTTGTAAAAAAATTGGACCCCCCTGACCCCCCCTAAATTTAAAATCTCGCACCCAGGGTACACCCCCCTAAAAAGCCAGGGGGTTCGGACGCCCCTGGACCCCTTTCCCCCTAAAAAATTTGGCCTTCCACCCGGAGGTGGACCCCCCTAGCGGACCCAACCAAAAACACTTATGGGTGCTCCCCTTCATTAAAGTGAGCCTCTCCTCGGCCGCTTGAAAAAATAAAACATTCTAAAAACATTACCCATTTTTTACATAAATTCGTGAAGTTTTCACGGTTTTTAAACAATGTCAATACTTTTTAGCTTTTTCTTTTTTCCTTTTTATCCACATCCCCTATTAGCAATAAGATGTAACTGAACCAAGAACTACACATA